>QMIH01002508.1:6491-16736 GCA_003987875.1 Clarias batrachus | reverse complement strand
AAAAAAACGGCTATATCCAAAGTGAATGGAATAAAATTATGCATAGCAAAGAACAGTGGGGAGAAAATGCCTATATAAACCTGGTGGGGGCAAAACCAACCATTCTGGTGCAGTTTCATATTAAAAGGTATTCAGGACAATCCTGGGGCAGTAAAAAAAAATCGAGTATATATGAACACGATGGAGAGTGTAAAACAAGGCATTCAAAATGGTGAGGACAATATCAGACATATCAAAAAGTGGTAACATATCTTAAGCTTGCAGTCTAAATTATACCACAAAATCTGTAAATGTTTCCCAGTAATGTTATCCATTACTTCCTTGCTGTACAGYATTTTGCCTTGTGGTTTATAAAAGTGACTTTGCAAAGAATAGGCCACAGAAAGATTTTTGTGCTAAGAAAAAAAAAAAAAAAAAAAAACATTTACTGTTTTTCCACACAATGCAGACCAAATTTTCTGGCTCATCTACTGTGTCTCCAATCATTTACTCACCACTTCTTGACAGCTCCTCAATGGTAAACTTCAATTGAATGGCTGTGAACAGTCCGAGAAACATGCTGAATCTTGCTGCCATTTCCAACACGGAGAGCTCAGTAATCCTGAAACTGTTGGGTGACACGGCACCTTTTGAGGAGCTCTAACTCCGGTAGATTTGAAGCTGCGAATGGCATCAGCAGCACAGGAGTGTTTTCCATCTGACACTTGCTCACGTATGCTGTGCCTACATACTGTACAGCTCAAACATCCAAATGCACTGATTACACCRACAGGGGTGGCCAGATGACTTCCAGCCAGTTGCACACGCTAATAATGTTACRCAGGTTGTGTATTCCGATGGACTGTGAGCTGGTTCAACCAATTATTTAAACAATATCAACGCTAAAATATTACTTTTTACTTGATCTCTCGAAGATTAATTCGCCTGTTTTGTATCTTGTTCTGCATCCATGTTAACCCTTAATGATCGTTTGTTGTCCTGGCTAAAACTTTCGTAATGGGTTCTTTCCCAGAATGGAAATCTGAGATTTTTTGGCTAGGTCAAGTTAGGTGACCACAAAAGTAACAAAAAAGAAACATTGAAACTTTCCGTCCATGAGTAATGCTTTATTATTTCTCTCGACACACTTAATCATTAGGTATCAGAACCACGATCCAGTATCAGTCTAATAAAGTGGTAAAAGTATTTCCTGAACATTAATGGCTGACACTGTGTCAGCACTATGAAAAAAAAAACACTGGTTTAGGATGGGGTTTTAGTCAATGTAACCATTCATCATAAAATTCCAGACATCCCCAAGTCCACAGACTAGAAAATAATAATAATAATAAAAAAAAGCAATCACCTCATTGCACATTTTCCGTATGTGTGTGTGTGTGTGTGTGTGTGTGTGTTTGCTCACTAGTGAGGAAACTGGTTCCTGTGAAGAATGAGGGGATTAGGTATGTGTGACATGTCTCACATGGCTGATAGACCCAGTAGCCAGAGAAGGATCTGTTCCGGATGATTACTGTCTAGGACGGAGCCGGGGTCATTCCCAATGCAGTTTGGTTAGTTCCAGATGTTTCACATATTTCCATGTGGAATCAAGAAATTTGTTCCTTCCTCCTGAATTCCATTTCATGACCCAGATGAGACCTAAGTGAATTAACATCTGGTGGTCTTCAACTGAGACTTTTTTTTTATTTGGTGGATATTGTAAAAACAAAGGAAACAGATGAAACTATACAGTACATAGTTGTTTTGACATTAAGTTATTATCATTAAAGTTAAGCCAGGTTTCTGTTGGCTCAGTTTGTCTCCCTCTTCGCGTAAACCTGATCGTCCACCCATCAAGACTCTGAATCCTGGAAAAGAATATTTATCATACATCAACATAAGAAATCCACACTATAGGAATAAAAAAAAACTTTGTGATCAGTATTGCATACCCGTAGTTCACAATCATAGAGATCGTAGACTTCGTTCTGGCCCAGAACATCATGCTCTGTATTATTTTCTCTGTTAAGAGTACAAAGTAYTTCAGCACATTTCTCTTTTATCTCCTTTATAATAATCTTTACCATCCTTTACCAACCTTACTGGAACACACCTGTTCGAGCGCCTCCTCCTGAGTATGTACAGGGCGCTGCAGACTCCGGCGATCCCCAGTAACGTTACTGCAACTGCCACTCCTATTCCTACTACTGAAAATTATCCCACAATGTAAACAAATGAGTATACAGCACTCTTCTGCCATCTTTATTGCAGATTTTATTTAAAAAAAAAAGAAAAAATCCTGTGTACAAATTTCTCAGATAAAATTGAAAATTGTTCACAATTGAAAATACATAATTAAATGTTAAACCATTTTCTCCACACAGGACAGTTTTTAGCTCTGGACAATAAAGTCATTAAATCTTCAATTTCAGTAAAAATCAGCTACTGCATAAATACCTTCACTTCCTAATTTTTAAAGTTGAAATCTTAGACACTGTTGTAAAGCACTATGAACATATTATTATAAAAGTTATTTTTAGGGGTAGCAGGGAGAGCCTGTTGTCAAAATGAGGCTGAGGGTTACCGTTTTACTTCCAACATCTCCGAGTCCACCTTTAAATATGTTAAAAATAAGATTTCAGTGGAGTTTTTTTTTTTTTCTTTTCTCCAAGGGCCACCTCATAGGCAAATTCTTACTGGTCATATTTCAAACAAAATGATAAACATAATATACTGTAGTAATCAACATGATCTTGAAATGTAGCTTATTGAATGAGGAAAATACGCATAACTCAAGTCATTCAAAATGCAACTTAATAACTGATTTGATATGATGGCTCATAAATATGATCATTTACATACTATGTATATTGTACACATACAGTACAGTAAATATTCAGTTAATAGTGTCATTTTGCACAAACAGTACTATTTTAATGTTATTTCCTGACAGAGAACTCCGAGTATATCAATCTGGTTATGTTGAGGACAAAATGTCTTACCATTAGAAGGGGCTCCTGTAGTCGGCGGTTCTGGGTCACATAATGTGTAAGTGATCTGTATATCATCAATGGCCACATCTCCTGTAGAGCCTTTGCCCTTGCGATACTCAAACACGAACTGTTGCATAAAAGCCCATACATATTATACAGTAATTATGAATGAATGGCAAAGTGAAATAATTTTTAATATGCATAAACGTTAATACCCAGAATGGTTCTATTTGATTCATGTTCACTTTGGCCTTCCACCACACATTTCCCTGATCCCCTGATTCTGTCCAAATCAGATATCCAAGTCTGTCCCCATTATCATGCAATGTCCTGTGTGAGATGGAGACAGAGTTACAATATGTGTATTAGAAGTGTAATATTTGCATTTAACCTGACTGATTTTTACAATTCTTTTCGTGCTGTTTTTTTCCTACCTGTTATTGATGTATAAATTGAGCGTCCCTACATCGTGGCCATACATATGGTACCAAAACATAAAGCACTGTCGCCTATTGTTTGGGGAATAGATTTCACTGAGCAGCAATGCTCTGTCTCCCCAGCGTCCCACCGTGGTGTCCACATATAAATAATAACCTATAGAACCATTAGAAGTATGCCATTATAGACCCACAGTTAAAGAAGTGGCACTGTGTGAATACTAAATGTTTAAAAAGGTTACCAGTGGAGGAGTTTGTTGTGTGGTCTACACTTGGCCCTGTGCTGGGGCTTTTAGAGTTTCCCTGATTTCGGAGCCAGTCCATATTGTCCTCAGCAATCCGATTGTGCCAGCTGCACATGTTTACCTCAAAGTCACATTGGCCTGGACCGGTACATGAGTGGTGTGACAACAGCATATCATCCACAGCCAAAGTGCCTTGCTCACTCTGTCCTTTCACCCCCTCCACTATGATCTGAAACAAGAGCCATCCTGCATAAGGAGTCTCATTACAATATTTCCCACTGTCTTTAAATGTTGTTTAATTAGTATGTAACATTTTTAAATAGTACATATATATTGAAACTGCATTGTATTCACTATATAGTGCATTAGTTAGGTAGTTTTTCATATGTCATGTCTGAAAGAATCCAGTTTTATAAAATAGTTATCTATTAGGTTAAAGTCTAAAACATGTAGAGTAGTCTGAAGGGTTAAGAATGGTGTGCTACAACACTAATAATAATAATAATATCCACCACCTACAGGGGAAAAAAAAAATCACTTTTGCTTTTTATGGTGTTAAATAGAATGTAAATATAATTTATATGCATTAAATAGAATGCATACAATATAGCATTTTTTTTTTTCATAGTCTAGTATAACAATATTCAGCATGTGGCTAATAAGCTCACTCTTCTAAATGATTGGATTTCCTCCATAAGTTTCTAAATGCGAAGGTTGATATTTACCATCATAAGATGTGACAAAATGAAAGGAACTGCAGTGCAATGCAAATTAAATGCAATGTCTAGTGAACAAAAAAACTCCTGAATCTATGTTTTAATTAAAATCAAATTAAAAACAATTTTATTTTWAACAAATGCAAAATGTTGTTATAGGTGTCATGACCCTTGTTTCCTCACTTATTAGAATGTTTGTTTTCTAAATTTTGGTATGGATTAATAATTACTTAACGGAAAATAAAAATGAGAAATAGTCAAATTAATCTAATATTTCTCTTATATAAACCAAATATAGGATGAATAAAACTACTATGATGCTGTTTTACTCATCTTCAATGCATTTTCTTATTGCTTGGCACGTAATTTAGTTTGTTTCTAAAAATAAATACTTTTAATTGGTTATATATCTGTAAATAGAATAACACTATTTCAAGTTTGAAATTAGTTTGTAATCCTAGAAACAGGTTTAGTATTATTAATACTAAACTGTTATTATTTATTTATTTATTATTATATTTAAATTATATTTAATTATATTATTATTATTATTATTATTATTAGTAGTAGTAGTAGTAGTAGTAGTAGTAGTATATTTTTTAATTGCCAATTTTTGGGTTCTGAGGCACAATAATGCCAAGTGTTGACACTTGAACATAACATCCACATATTTTGCCGCATAATCTAGAATGTTTTTTTGTGTTCCCTCATGACACATGACAATATGCACAAATCAGGGTCCATGAAGACAYGGTTGACCAGACTTCGTCTGGAAACACTTAAGTGTTATACCCAGAACTCGGACACAGGACAGCTTTGACAAATTGGAACTTAGGGGACAAATTCCTACAGCCACATTCAAGAAATATAGGGGAAACCTTGCCCTGAAGAGTAGAGGCTATTAAAACAGTGAAAATGTTAAAGTTAATATTTATACCTGTGGATTTGGAATGGGGCGTTTAATACGCCGGTGTCCGAATACATTTGGATGTATAGTGTAATGTAAAGCCCCAGATCTAAACTATACCTCTACTATACCATTCATCAGGATGTTACGTTATGTATCGGATAGCTCGTAGTACTGTACATATGACAGGGACTGCAGCATCCATAATAATGCCTTGAACTATTGAGACCCAGATGTTCTCATATTAGGACATGACATTTTCTCCCAATTTCGTCGTCTATAAATCCTCTTATTATTCTCATACGAGGACTGTTYGGTATATTTATTTTCTATTTAGGTTTTTAAGTTTGTAATTATCGGGTGCTAATAAAGAGAGACAGTGAGAGGAAATCGCAATGTTTACAACAGTAGAGACCAGGTCTCAGGGGCATATGATTGTAATACTGGCATAGTGACGATTAAAGGACTCACTCTGTATTCTGGGCCAGTGTTGGGTAGCGGCACCTGTGCAAATCTCCACATCTTGCCTTGCTCTCCTGACTGTCTCAGCAGCAGCAAATGCGCTCCATTTGAGTTTTTCTGGAGCACACTGAGCGTCCCTGCATCCTTCCCACTCAAATAATACCATAATYGAAGACACTGCTTGTTTCCTGAAAATAAAACACAAATCCTAAAACAGATTCTTACACTTGAGCATAAATATTTTGCAGTAGGTAGAACAAATTAAGGAATACACTTGATCCTAGTGATCTCCAAGTGTAATTACCTCTGGCCCCGGAAATGGATATAGGGTAGAGTGTGATTTTATATACATTTATATTGTCTGTGTTTTAATTCACAGACTATTTTGGCACACCAATTCCCMCATGTACWTGGATAGACTGTCTGAATTTCAATATAGGAGAAAGTGGAAGTCATGCCTAATGCACCTGTAGTAAAGAAAGGAGAGAACATCCTAGCAGTCTGTCCTGATACATGGGATGAGGAGTCCATGTAGACGTAATGTCCATTGTCTGTGCTGGTTGTGTGGTCAAAGTTTGGTTGGAGTTTTATGACTGGGCTATTTCCTAATCCTCTAACCCAGTCTAGATCATCATCAACATCCTGCRTCCAGTCACAGCTCCCCTCTTCAAAGTCACAAAGGCCATCTGAAACAAAGCAAGGATTTTAAAGCAAGAAATCAACAATTATCATTTGTCAGTATACTGAAATTACATTTACTAAATTAATCATACTGTATATACATTYATGTACAGTATGTATTTCAGAAACGCATTAGTCATACTGTACATATAGCCAGGTCCACAAAGCTAAATCCATCACCCAGACGTCATCTGGTTAGTTATTAAACATTCACATTTATTAAGCACTTGATCAATTCGAGAGTTGTTATCCATTCAGTGATGATGCATGGAAGTATTAAACAGTATGCGTTGCTGCTGAATCCAGCAAAAAAAAAAAAAAAAGACCATTTGTCAAGACTGTAATAGATTTTTAATAAATGTATGGCAGACCGAGAAAACCCATTTGGATGCTGCTTTGGAAGAATCCAGCGAACAGCACCAAAAGATGCTGTCACACTGTGCTGCCCCAGAATGCAATATGTAAATGTAATTTTCTTTTCGCTTTGAGGTCAGCCAATCTTTAAAATGCCGTAGCCTTATTTATATTTGTACATAYACAGTAGCAGAAAATGTCAAACCTTCACCATATGATGAATTTTTCCAAGCTAGCACACTAATATTAGGAGAAAAAAAAAACAAAAAAAACCCTGCAATCTTGCCGGTGGACACACATTATGCTATGCCGCATTAATCAATAATAATATTTGAAGAATGCATTACTACTATACCTGTTTCAAAGAGTTTTTAGTAAAGGCATATTTTAAAGGAACACAAGGATGTGAGTCATGCTCTAAAGTACCTGTAGGAGTACAAGCTCCTTCAGTAAATGAGAAGTCATCTATAGCGATATCTCCAGCTTCTCCACCCACTGAAGCCGTGATCAAAATCTGATGGACTTCTTTTAGGGTTACATGCCTCTGGGCCACATGCCACTCGTTCCCCTGGGAGCCCACCCTCTGCCACACCTGGTGTTGTCAAAAGCACCCATGATYAATCCAGTTCCTAAAGGTGAACGAATATACTAATATCATTGRTGAATAAAATAAATAAAATGGTCTGCCTTCTCACCACAGTGGACACACTGGATTCAACAGAGTGTAGAATTATATTTAGTGAGCCCACAGTTGCTCCGAACATGTGATACTGGATTTGTAGGCAGTATCCACTCTGTCCAGCAGGCGGGAGAACAGGAGACTTCAGCTGAGCTACACTGCCTCTTCTMTTCGGAGCTGAGCTTTCAATATATAGATAATATCCTGCGAAATAACACAGCAATGAAACAGCAATGTGTAAATAATGTATAATAAAATGTCATGCTTCAGATGGGCAGTGCATATATGGCTGACAGACCTGTGCCACTGGTGTGATCTCCTCCAGGGCCAGTATTGACGGTTTCAGTTGGTCCAGTTTTTCTCAGCCAGTGGAAGTCCCCGATACTTCCCTGTACCCACCCACACAGGTCTTTCTCGAAGGAGCAGCCAGCAGTAGACAAACCTGGAGCACAGCAAGGAAGCTACTGTATGATCTCGCATGACTTTACGGTCAGTTCACTTATCACAGAAGGGTTTGAGCTATGCAGGCTGTTGCACTAAGTAATGGTAATAATAAGCTGATCACTATATTTCCACCCCCCTGCAACATTGCATACACATACTATGTAGTAAACGCCAAATAATCACTGTGAGTTCATTTTAGTTTATTTACTTTTTAAGAATAAAATAATTAAAAAGAACGCAATGGGAGCACAGATTATTATTWTTTTTTTTTTAGTTTAAATGCTTCCTGTCCAGCTGTATACTCACCAAAAGACCTAATAATTCCCTTTATTCTAATTTTATATTCATACAGTCTGACACTCTGTGACCCTGTTGCGATATGCTGACAGCATTTAGACTTTGACTCCCACCTGGTGGTTGATATGAGGTTTCACAGTTCAGGAAGGTGACGTCATCTATAGAGGCTCCATGATGGACAGCTTTATTACCGTCATGTAGCGATGTAGTTGCACTACTGAAGATGATCTGAGACAAGAAAAAATAATAGGAGAAATAAGTCTCTAGTAGAAACATGCTCTCTCTCTCTCACACACACACACACACACACGCACACACATGCACACACACCCTGTAGCGATGCTGTTGTTTTCCCAATGGCAAATGCTCCAGAGTCCAGTCCTTTTCAGTGCTGTTGGTGCGAGTCCAGAGTTGGGTTGAGTTATTCTCTTCATTCTGCATGAACACACTTAGACCTCTAACACCACCTTCTCCACCCAGGTGGAAATGAAACCTGAACACAGTGACGGAGACCATATCAACTGTGGCATCTGAATATCACGGTCTGGTGATCTGGTATCACGCCCATCACTGGATATATTCAACATCCTTGGCATGTGATATTCAATATTCATTTAAGCTTAGGCAACTTTGTTATAACAAAACACAGCGTATAATAAGATAAACTGCATTCATTTAAGAAAATGAATGAGCGTGAAAAAACGAGACAATAGCATAGCGTATACGAAATGCATAGTAAAAACAATAATCTGAAAATCTTCTCAGAAGATGGAAATGGAACGCTAGCATTGATGATACAAATAAATCATAGAGTTGGCTCCATAATGACCAGAATGAATAGAAATGAATGTGAACATGGCTTAAGTGTGGAATGACCTCACTCACATTAACTGGCAGTATGGGGAGGTGGGTGGCAGTAAAGGACTCTCAAACTGAACTTCATTTCCAGATGGCACTGAACTCAAATTTACATACATGAAGTGACCTGAGAAGATGAAGAAGTGATGGTAAAAGATTATGCTGTGTACTGTATAGCCAATATCTTGGTTTGGTGTGAAAGAAACAAGACTCCAAGTTTAATCTTGTGTGCCTTGTGATTTATCCTAAATGTTTCTGTTTATTATCACCACCAGATAGCTGTTGAACCTGATCAATGTCTTCAGCTTGGCAAAAAAAACAACAAAAAAAGTAATACCAGATAGTGGATCTCAAGTTAGAGGTGGATAGTAAACTAGTTACATTTACTCTACCCACTTCTGATTAGATGGGGCTAGGAAATCTACAATTTTAAATTTTATGTGCTGTATTATGCTCTCACCTGTTCCTGTGGTGTGGTCAGTTGGAGGTTCTGTATCCTCACTAGCTTTCACCCTTTGCCACTTGTTATTATCCTGACTTATGTCACTCCAATTGCAAATGCCATTCTCAAATGTACAGGGTCCTAGATTAACATAATCAAGCAAGAGAATACGTTACGAAATGGACATAGAAACAAGTGTCTGTAAACAATAAGAAGATTGTCTCACCACATGTCTCTTCATCTTCTCCTAAGGGACAATCAATGGTGTAATCACAACAAGATGTAGTAGCAATGCATTTCCTCCCGGCGGATCTCCAACAGTGAAACTCATCCTCCTGAGCAAAATACAAAAACCAGCAATGTAAAAAGACTACGTCTATTCAAGGTATTCAACAACACTCACTCTCACTCACTCATCATCTGTACCGCTTAATCCTGTATTCAGGGTCACGGGGGCCTGGAGCCTATCCCAGGAGACTTACGGTAGGGCACATGGCAGGGTACACCCTGGACAGAGTGCCAATCCATCGCAGGGCGCAGACACACACACACTCACTCATTCACACACTACGGGCAATTTGGAAACGCCTATTAGCCTAACCTACATGTCTTTGGACTGTGGGAGGAAACCGGAGTACACGGAGGAAACCCACCAAGCACGGGGAGAACATGCAAACTCCATGCACACAGAGACGGGAATCGAGCCTGGCCGGGGATCGAACCCGGACTCTGGCGGTGCAAGGCGACAGTG
>QMIH01002507.1:5587-18163 GCA_003987875.1 Clarias batrachus | reverse complement strand
AGATAGTGTCGAGGATGAAGAATCTGCTGAAGATGGAAGCAATTTGTATTTCATTCAAAAACTTTGGTGTATTTAACTAATTCAGCAGTTTTAAACCATTTCATATCTGTAAATACTTTAAAAAGTTTAAATCAATTCTCAATTAAAAAATTGAAGTTAAGCCTTGGTTTGTCACTTGTACATTACTACGCAGTGAAATTCTTTTTTCACATATCCCATCGTTACTGGGCTCAGAGCGCAGGGTTAGCCATGATACAGTGCCCCTAGAGCAGATACGGTTAAGGGCCAATGTGTAATTGTTTTGAAAACAACAATAAAAACATGTGATCATGTGCATCTGTTCTATTTCTTTGCCTATGTAACCCATTTTCAAATGTTTTGCTCAGACATGTTTGGGGTGTGTGTGTCGCATTACCTGCGCACTGTGTCCATCTGGTTGAGGAACTCRTAGACTCGACAGTGATAATAATAACACTTTGCTGCCACTAGGTCCAAAGCCCTGCGGTTCTGAGAGCTGATCTTTTGCAGGAGGTCATCTGACACTTTCTGAGCCTAAAACAGAGAGAGAGAGTACATAGGATTGAAGAAGAATTAGAATATATTTAAAGAATTTAAACACATCCAATATTTAGGTGAGAAGGTTATTAATGTGGCTATATTGCAATACTTAATACTACCATAAGGTGGCATTTTCTTTTGGTTGTGGTGGACTAGAGCCGAACGTGTGTACTGGGSAAGTAGTTTTGCTACTATGTCATTCTGATTAACTCTCTAACCAAAGATTACCATGCGTTTTAAAGAAGGTCAGAGAGAAGCACAGAAATCCTGGTTTTATTAGAACACATGCAGTCTTTGGAAGAGAGAGGAGCAACATGCAGCCTGTCAGCATGTCAAAATAAAAGCCAGTTAGGTGTCTTATACAATCGATTATAATCTGCAAACATATTTAGTCCTAGTAAGGTTGATTGTTTTCTACTACACATAACTAATTAAAAACTTATTTGTGCACGCTCACACACAGCCCTCCCCGTTTACCTCAGTGAAGCGCTCTTTGTTGATTAGGTAGACGAGCAGCAGGAGCTGGAGATATGCCTCCACTTCAGGGATAAGAGGAGCTGCTGCTGCTTTACCAGTACGAGGCCTGAACTGAACATCTCCCTCTGTGTCCATGGGCTGGGGATACACAATCCGATTAAACAAACACTTACATTTATGCAAACATTTACATACACATCCTACAGTGATGATCTGAGAGCAGATCTGAGTTTACAATCACTTTGCACTTGAACATACTGAATCAGGTGTGTGCGTGATGTATGCATGATACCTCCTCGAGGAAGCCGAGCAGAAACTCCTTCCCCGTAGCATTGGAGGTGTAGAACCCGGAGATTGCCTTGTGGAGGACGTTGGGGTTGAGTCTGCGGCTAGTGGAGGGAAGAGCTCTCAGAGCTCTCAGGACGAAGCGGGGCTCCTTACCCGACACGGCTTTCTCAATCTGCTTCACGTGCTCCTTAATATCTGCAGGAGGATAGGAGACATCAACCACACAAACTTCAAAACACATGCGAGTGACTTAAGGAAGCAACAGCATCGAGAGAGAGAGAGAGAGAGAGAGAGAGAGAGAGAGAGAGAGAGGTTTAAGTGAAGGATGCACTTTCTAACAAATTAGAGAGGAACTGAACATTAATTTAAAGATCTACGTAACCGGTATGTACTAGAACCGAAGCAGAACACAGATTTTGGTCCCTCACTTTGGTGGCACTTAAATGCCTGATCCTGGAAAGATTTTTCCTCTGCTTTGCCTCCTTTTGCCAGATAAGGCAAATATGGTAATCATTTCAAATAGGGTATCATTTCAAATTGTTGTGTTTTGTATTTACTTATATTTATGTCTACCTTCAATTTTTTATATATTGTTTATTTTATATATATTTTACACTTTGTATAAATTCACAAATTACTAAAATTCGAATTTAAGAATTCCATACTGATGGTCGTGCATGCTCTGCAGAGAAACACAGTTTCTGACTACCAGTGCCATATTTGTACACTGGTGTGTTTAGTTTTTAATGTTTTTACTTGGTCTTACTCTTCACATAGTGGTAGGTTGAGGGGAGCAGTAGCAGGCTGGATCTCTGAAATGTGAAATTAATTAAGGTCCTATTGTAGAAGGTCCTATGTGTTTGCTGTTGTATGTAGGAGACCGCTTTTGTGCTGCAGGTAATACGRCCCATTCCCGCCATCTACCATGTTTCGCCCCACTGAAGCAAAAATCTGCTTTCTTTTTTTTTTTTTATTATTAATGAATCTGAAATGTTTATCCTTTTGCATTTGAGGTGGGTCCTCTATGATCCTACAGATGGTACTCTAAACAATTCCCACTTTGACAGGAAGCACACTGTGAATGGAGCGATTTTATTTAGAATCAGAACAAAATATGAAAGAAATAACAGGGGATATCTGTAAATTCATGATACTTAAAGAATTACAACACAGATAGAATCGCCACCGAGGTATTGTGATAATATCTTATCAGGTCATTTATAGTGGTTGAATTTAATAAATAGTAAAATAAAACAAAATTATATAACAAGTCGACCATGTTATTACCTRGGATAATTATTCACTCCCAGTTCACTCTTAGATATAAACAACAAAATTTAGAAGTCACTGCAACAATAAGTGATGAAAGCGATTTGCTTTTATATCSCTATATAAATATATATTTTTGCACAGAGTTTTAGTGGTCTTGTACATAAATAAATACAGAACGGCTGATGGAGATTTATCAGTAATCCTACAGGAGCAGTTTACCGGGTCACGTGACATGCCGCGGTGTGACAGTGTTTATATCGAATCGTCCAGTTCTTAGTGCTTCTAGTTGTTTAATGTTTACGACAAGACGTGACGTCATCGAGAGGGCGCGTGCATCCTGCTTTCCAATTAAAATTATTGTTTATAATAAAAATAAAAAACAAACAAACGASCAGTAAAGGTTAACCAAGGTAGACGATAGCATGACCCAGCTCATTCAAAACCACTAGCTGGTTGTGATAAGCTAATCCAAGCTAAGCTAACGTATTGTTCATGAATCACGCTCTGAGAATAAGGTAATTTTCTTGACTCTGCCCTGGTGAACGGTGATGTGTGTAACAGAAGGACTGTGTGTGATTAAAACCTTCCAGAGTGGTRGAATCCTGCTCTTTGGCCGGCCTGGCCGTGGCAGCGCTTTCCTCCTCCGGCATCTCCACATCCTGCGCCTCGGCGCTCTGCTGCGGGCTCTCCTTCTGTTTCTCCGCTTTACTCTCCTTCGCCTTCTCGCGTCTTTTCGTCGTTTCTTTCATCCTGACGCTGACGCGTTATTCACCGCAAAACACAAGTCTTTTAAACACTAAAACCGCTCAGACACCAGGGCCGCGAGCGCGGACACAATGACTGGCAACTATTTCAGCGCCCAAAGGATTGTGGGAGTCAGACCGTCATGAGCGCGCAGGAGCGAATCGAACAGGCAAGATGAATCGATTTCCGAAGAATCGAGCACATGTCGTTCTTTTCTTTCACACTCGTTACTGATTAGACACCATGCTGGACACACTGCTTTTAAAAAGAAAACCAGGCTCATGAGAGAAACGCACAATCTTACGGAGATCCTCTGCTGAAATTGAGGGAAAAAATATTCTGTGGCCACGACTTACTAAAACATTGGAATGAGATACTACATTGTGTTCATGATTTAATAACCGCATAACATTTAGCCTCTTGTAAACTACACACAAATTTACATTTTATTTATTACTGTTATTTAAATTTAAAATTTATTTAAACTATTATTAATTATTTTAAAATATTTTTTCTATTGCAACTTTGTACATTTACATTTTTGTAAAGTTACTCCAAATAATAATAAAAGAAATTCTCAGTGAAATTTTTCCTTGCAGTAAAATCATTGCAGTCTTTCCACTCTATTCTACCTTTATCTTTAGGTCATGAACAGTTGTATAAGCATTTCACTCACTCATCATCTATACCGCTTAATCCTGTATTCAGGGTCACGGGGGCCTGGAGCCTATGCCAGGAGACTCAGGGCACATGGCAGGGTACACCCTGGACAGGGTGCCAATCCATCGCAGGGCACAGACACACACACACACTCACTCATTCGCACACTTCGCAACTTTGGGAACGCCAATTAGCCTAACTTACATGTCTTTGGACTGTGGGAGGAAACCGGAGTACCCGGAGGAAACCAACCAAGCACGGGGAGAACATGCAAACTCCATGCACACGGAGACGGGAATCGAGCCTGGCCGGGGATCGAACCAGGACCCTGGCGGTGCAAGGCGACAGTGCTAACCACTACACCACTGTGCCGCCTTATAAGCATTTCACTGCATGTCAAACTGTTTATGGTTGTGTATGTGACAAATAAAATTGGATTTTTTTAAATAGATAGATGATTACCTTTGTTTACTTACTGACACACAGCATAACTTCAATACAACAATTATCCTGTCACATCTGAGAAATGAATAACCTCACTACCACACATTCTTAGGTCGTGGCCACAACATACAATCACGTTCTTACGTTTAGTAAGTCATGGTCACAAAATATAGCCACTCCTCCAATACAACCAGATGGGCTCCGTACACTCTTCTTTAATGTTTCATTATTTGTTTTGCACAGATTAATATGAATTTAATTTAAGATGAATTTTCTGTGTTAATATATTGAAACATCACATTCAAACAAGTCATGTGTAAATGGATAATGTCCGTGTTATATTAGTCCTTTGCACACTCCTGGCATGCTGCATTGRTGTTCAGCAATAAAACAGATGCATTTCTCTGGCCAACTACCGCAACTGAAACACATTAATGTTATACCTTGTGTCAAACATTCATGCAGTATTCTACAGTATTATTAACCACAGCACGAAATAGGATTTCTGTTACAGTCAGTTTTTGAGATTTAAAAGCCTCTGAATGCTCTGTTCTGCATCCCAGCCTATATCTACAGGAGCAGTTATCTACAGAAGGCATTAAGCACAGTATGGTGCGGAGACTCATAGCTGCAGTAAAACATTTGAACGATGCAAATGTTTTAAAGAAGGCTTTAAGGCCAAGAATGAAAATCCTGTGAACATTTGGCGAATGGAACACCTGATCCTTGAAAATCAACAGATAACTTATTGCCAACTTGTGGAAGAGATGCGTCTGTGTGGGAACGGTACACACAATCATTCACTAGCACCACTTGCACATTAGAGGAACTCGGCTGAGAGTTACTGCCACATCCTTCGTAAAGTCCTGACCTTATGTCAGCGTTTCAAACTTGAAACAGGCAGAGAACATTCTACCTTGATGGCATACAAGCACTAGTGAAACGTTGGGATAAGTGCATTATTGCAGCAGGGGGATTATATAGAGAAATAAAAGGAGGTTTTACTCTCAGAACTGTGTTCTGTTATTCTGCATGGTCAAAAGTTGTACAAGACCTACAGTGAGTGTGTGAATGCTCCTTCTCCATTCAAGTGTTAAGTACAAATCAGACTTCTCTGCTTTGTATCTTATCACCCTGTAATAAAGTTGTTTGAGTAGATTTTTAGTTTTACGTTAACTGACTACAACAGCTAGTATCATTATTTTTAATTTTATTATTGATTTCTAACAGCATGTACCTTAACGCATGGACTAATACGGATTAGAATCACAATATGATAAAGTTACACATGACATTATCTTACGTCATAAGAATGTGTGTAAAAGTTTTCACTTACCACTACAGACGGAAGAAAATCAGTGCACCTGTTTTCTGTGGCTAACTAATTAGCATAGCGTGGCGGTGTTGTGTCGAAGTCGGTTYCCCCATCGAAATGCGTTTTCTTAGCCCCACCCCCGTGAAAACGGCACAGGGGTGCGCATTCAGAGCAAGATTCACCCGCGAGCGGTTTTGCGCGTATCACTGAGCTTCTACGGAGCGCGGTAAAGACCAAAATTCACATCCCTTGAACGGAAGAGACGGAGAATTTCACGCACCCTGAATATTATAACATGCGTTCTATTGTTTTTTTTTTTAATAACTCTATACACAAACCATGATTTATTAATGCTATTGTACAAATGGAATCATAAAAAAATGGACCAGTACCAGTGCTGATTGCTTTTATACTCAATTCTGGTTTATTCAGATAGATTTGATTTTATAACCTAGTGGGTTGATATCACGGCATTAAGTACAAATTATCTCTCATTATTCTTCTTATTCTTCTTMTTATTATTATTGTTGTTGTTGTTAATGTCCTGAGGTCCTCATTACCTAACAGTGACAATTCAAGTGATCAGAATGTGTTTCTGTCGCTATAATGAACATATATTTGACAGCCATGATCTGATAGCATGAACTCTAGCCATCAGGATGTGTTTCTGCTGCTATTATCAACATATTACAGATCACATAATACAGCTAGAACTACTGATAACGGTCTGATTTGGGAAATCACTGGGAAACATAGAAAACAGAGTGGAAACAGTATCTGACGGTGACAATTTTATCCATCGGGAAGTGTTTCCCTTACCTCAGCAGCAGGCAGGTATGCGCCCCGCCATGGTTACATCAGAGCCCGCGCACTTGCGCACTAAGCAGTACACGAGCCGCCTCACAGCCTTAGATGATGACGTAGCACTCTCACGTTCTGCGTAGTGCGCGAGTATGCGACTGATATAAAGGGGGGAGGCGGGGGGTTTCTGTGTGACAGGGCGTGGTCTGGAGCCGGCCGGAGACAGCAGCAGCGCGCGCGCACGCGTTATAATACCCACATTCATCACCGAGAGCGGAATAAAAAGCTTCAAGATCACAGATAAAGGTAGAAAATACCTCTATTATCGCATAATACTCATCATTATACTATACATTCTTTCATATTGATCCTTTGTTATCCCTGCGCGCGCTGATGTTTCTGTGGAGACGTCGTGTATTTAAATATATAAAATATTACTCTAATAGCTTTGTGTCTTTCTAATATAGACATATTTATGTTATTTTTTAAAGATGTCTGTATGATGTGATATGATGAGTATTTTCAGTTGGATATAAATATGTCTGAGAAATGTGGTTATATTTAGTCTAGCTCTGTCACAAGGCTCGACATCTTTAAATATCTGCGGCAAACATTCCTCCAAACATACACATTTACACATTTAATATGTTTTTAACATATCAATATAGGTTTAAAACATTGGTTTCATAGTGACATAAATAAGAAATATCAAACCTAAGGACTGCTTATAATAAACGCAGTCAGTTATGTGGAGTTGCCAGATTGGCGGTAACTGCTTCACTTTAAACACTGATCAAATTAAAACAATTTCCTGCACGATGAATAATTATAAATACAAGTACATTGTTTTAAACACTGTTAGATTTTGTCCTCAAGCCTGATATAGAGTTACATTACCAGGTAGAGTTTAGAACCCATCCTGGCAACCCAGAGCAGCATTACACAGCAAAATCCATCAATTAACAAAACCCTAGATATTCTTTGTATGGAAATTACTTCGGTCTTTTACAGATCACAAACCATAAACAATCAATAATGTAAATATTATCTTACGTTTCTTTTTAAAGTAATATTTAGGATTGTATATGTTTGATATATATTTATATGACTATTATTTTTAGAAGAAGCTGTTCATGGTGATGTACAGGGTTGCCAGATTTTTAAGAGATTAATTATAACCTATTTTAAATGTAATACATTTATATATTTAGATATTCAACGTTCACATTGAAGTGTTTGCATTTTGTCCCCTTCTTTTTTTAAAACATGAATTTAATAGAATATATTGCAGTATATAATATTCCATTAATTTATAATTTCTTAATATTTATGTTTTAATTTTAACATTACTATAATCACAAACACTCTATACGCCACACCCATTCAGGCCACACCTACCACAAAAAAACATATCTAAAGGTGGTAAAAAAAATAATTATAGCTCACATTTACACAAATTACTTTCTTAAACAGATTGTAGAGGGAGGCAAAGATGATGTGGGTATGTGCTACTGACAGAAAATATCTGATGTCCTTCACAATAAACATGTCCTTAATTTCTGACAGAAGTGCTGCCATGTAAAGTCTTGGTTTTGTTGTTAACACGCAGATTAAAATGTTGGACATCACGAGCAACCAGTTCGATTCGTTCCTGTTCTGGAGGCAGCCCATCGCCACCATCGACCTGTCCGAGCTCGAGGACCTGGGGCTTGCCGAGCCGAAATCCAAAGACGGGAAAAAGGGGAAAAGTTTCCATAAATTTGATGAAAGCGATGATGACCTGGAGCTGTCCGAATTCTCCACATTCAACTTCTGGAAGGAGCCGATCGCCAGCATCGATATGCTGGACTTTAATTTGCTATTGCTGTGAAACTGTTTCCTCAAATGGCTGCAAGACCACCCCCTTCAACTTGTCTAGCACCACAGCTCCACCCCCACACTTATAGCCCCCTCCACCCCCCACCCCGACACTGCACGCCTCCTGATTATGCTTAATAAAGTTTTCTTCTTTTCATGTATTTTCTGTCCTAATGCAGACTGGAGTGTCAAGTGTTAAAGTAGAAGTAAAGAAAGCAAAAGTACAATTTTGATGGATATGAAAGTGTAAAAGAGTAGCAGCTCATCCCGCAGGTCTCACACACTCAAAGTGGCTATGTTTGCATCAGCTGTAAATCGTATTATTCTGATTCTCAGTGTTCCAGTCCTGTGTGGCGATTTATAATGTCTTTAATTAAACATGGCCAAGTGGAATGTGAATAAAGGACAGAAGTGTTTTCTCAGTGACCACTGTTTGTGTGTTTTGTCATCACCTTAAACACCAGCCACATTCACATTATAATACGGGAGTAATTATTGCCATTTTAAAAATTAATAAATTAATTTATATTCTGTAATGTCAGAATTATATATAGAAGACAAACTGGACATTGTGGAAATGGACATGTACATCAGATATTTACCAGCATATTTATTATAATGATTTATATTAAAATATTATACAATATGACGTCTTAATCTAGAGTAATAGTGAATTTTTATATGGTTATTTTAGAAAAGGTTTAACTTCAGGCATGTACCTAAGAATTGCAGAAGTTTCCTTAAATTCTGTTCAGCTAGTTTTGTCAGATGCTGTAACGAAATCTGGTTGGACATACTGTCCATGCATACTGGTGCATACAAAACCGGTTCCGGGTTCTCCAATGTGTGGATATATATATAATAATATAAATATATCATTGAAAGAGCGAGTTCTGACCAATGTACAGACAAAACCTTTCTTTTATTTACACGGTATACWGTAGATGTGCGGGTCAGTTTTTCTCCAGACCGACAGGTGGCGATAAAACAGTGTCTACTTCGCCAGAAACTCTTTTTAAAAATACATATCTTATTTAATATATTTTCATAAACATTTTAACACAGGTAATTATAAATTCCAGAGCAGTAACATATAATTTAAATTAAATCACGAATAAAACACTAACAATAAGCTAATAACCAACTAATAAAACCGTGAACGCAAAACGTTTTCAAATGTGACTACCGCAAGTTAAAACGCTAAGGGTGAAGAAAAAGAAGAAGTAGCTGTAGCCAATCAGCGCCATCGAGCGGCTGGGTGTTGAATGTTTCCTTGTTCCCTATATATAATGTTAGTAATTTCTCCGCCCTACTTAGTGGACTTTGTCTCTGATACTCTGGGATTTTGGATACGGCCTGAAAAAGTGTTTGTGGGGGAAGAGACTAGCTAAAAGTGGACCAAAAGTTGCGATAAAGTCAGAAAGCGCGCGCGTCAACGCGATAAGGTGTGTAAGTTTATACTATACGTTAGTACTTKTTTACAATGTAAGAGCATTTGTTTTTGTTTGCGCTCAATGTTTCAGTGCTAACAGGTTTCTTGGTTAACGTTAACTGATTAGCGTGCTAGCCATGCTAGCAGCGCGCGCTGCCTGGGCCAGTTTTCCGTTCGCGCTGCACTTTAAACCTGCACTTTATTGACATTATTAATCTTATAAATATTAATCTCTTATAAATGTTTGATTGGGAATGGCATGTTTTTGTCCAACTACCGTGTGCAGGGTCTTCTCTCTGTGTTGTTTATTAGTTTAATAATATTAACTTTTACTCACAGGAATTTATTACACCGTGTAAATAATATCGAGTTTTAATTTTATTTATTACTTTAAGTATATTAGTATTTATAAATATTGGTGTTGTTTGATGTGTAGTTTGGATATAAATGCTATGTTAATGGTATATGAATGTTTGTTTTGTGTCTCAGATTCTGATTTTTTTTCCTCTCCAGACTTTAATCTGTAATTAATTATGAATGAGATTAATTAATATACATTTTATTTATGAGCGAATTAAATACATTCAGATTTATTTAATACACAGAGTTATAATGCACATTATTTATTAAAGCAAGCTGCTGTAAATAATTCACGAGTTTATTATTAATACATAAACTTAAATAAACACATTAGTAAAAAGTTATCACAAAGTTATCAAAAGGTTTACTAAAACACATATTTAAATATATGTAAAAAAAAAAATCTAATATCCAAAGATGAATAGTAAATTTGTTTTCCAAGATTTTAAAAATTTAGCTGTGTATCAGTTTGTGGTTATTTTTAAATAAATATTTATTCTTCTTATAAATATTTATTCTTTTTATAGTTATTTAATTAAATTGTTTTGAAGTTTTATTTTCACAATTTTATGTAAAAATATTCTGAACCCCAGCAAATATTTTCAGAGAGATTATAGATAGAAGAATAGAAGTTTACACACCATGGCAGAATTATTAAAATAATAATACATTTATATTACAAACTCATTAAACAAAACATGACACGAAGTTTTGTGCCCCAGCCTCCCCGCAGTTCTTAATCTTGTGTCGCCCCCTTTAGCACCAGTGAGGTCCTGCAGTCTGTCGTTGTAAGTTGATGGCGATGATGATGAGAGCCTTTACTGTCTCAGTACAAAGTCCCCAGGTTGTCTTGCATGAGCCAGACATTTGAGATCTCCACAGAGCGTCTGGTTGGTATGAAGGCCAGGAGGCCGTGAGGGGTAACATAGTGCCAGAAAGTTCAGCTTTGCTCTGGTTGACGTGTGGAATAGGTGCAGTTTGCTGTGATGTAAGCACTCTGTATTGTGGCACAGTAATTGCTTTATTCCTGTGCTTGTTTAGGTTCCTCCTCACTGTGTGTCTCAAAGCAGCTTTACTGAAGCGAGACCTGGACGCCAGCTCATGGGTTTTTCAAAACAGTGTTCCTGGGGATCATGGCTAAAAAAAAAAAAAAAACCTTATTTTCCATGTCTTTATCAGAACTTGAAAAATAAGATGTAGAATAAGGTTTCCAGATGATCACTTGTGTTTTCTGAAAAACAAATTTCGGCAGGATGAACAACAGCAAAAAGTTTTGACATTTTTGCGCGCCACAGATCCAGTCGCTTTTGGCGTGCGTCCCCCCTCAGATGCTCTATAACCTGACAGTAGAGTTCAGTATTGACACTGAGGATGAATTCTCGATTCACAATGCCGCAAATGTTAAAGACCATGAGCATGCGCACGGTCGAGTTGCAGACCTGCTTCGCTTTTTTTCGGTTGTGGAGATGAAGGCTTTTGTTTCGTCTCAGGGTCATACCCATGAAACGTTTCGTCACTGATGATGGACGGGTCATCCAGGGCTCGCTGATGGAGTTCGTGGTAGGCTTGGACGTGATGTTCCTCCTGCTTCTTCAAATCCTACGTGAGGATTACCTGCACTGTTCCACATGACACATGGACAATGGCAGCAGTGTTGTGGATTGGTCTCTGATCATCATGCACAAGTTTTGACATTTTCGGGGGTTGAGCTTGTTGAAGGTCTTCCTTATCCCAGTGATGTGTCTCTGCTTGCCACTCAAAACACCTTTGGCATCGCAATGCTGTCCGTGATGAAATAGTTGTAACGCACGTGGTCAGAATAGCACAGATTACACAGCTCCCAATGTACATAAGACTGGGTTATGAAGGYCTGCGCTCCCTGTTACAAAACTTTTGGATACATTTATATATTATTTTAGTTATGTTTCTGATAATAGTGTAAACGTTCTTTACCCTTTTCCCTCTTACACTGAGGTGTGTGTGTGTGTCTGGAGCATGCGCTGTTACTATGGAAACAATAACTCCTCAGAGTGAATCTCTTAATATAAGCTTGCGCTGCTGTTCTGAAGAACTAATCCACAGCTTCTGAGCAATCAGACCGCAGGAGTGTGTATCTGTGTGATATTAGTGGTGTGTGTGAGACTGTGTGATTGTTTATATATTGACAGTTGTATTACAGATGTCTCTGGTGGATTTGGGGAAGCGGCTTTTAGAGGCTGCGCGTAACGGTGAGGATGAAGAAGTGAGGAAGCTGATGGCCAACGGCGCCCCCTTCACCACAGACTGGGTAAATACAAAGACGTATACAAATACACACACACACACACACACACACACACACACACACACACACATACACACATATATA
>QMIH01002506.1:40051-59691 GCA_003987875.1 Clarias batrachus | reverse complement strand
CTTTTAATCCAAATAAGAAGTTAATGTTTGGTTATATCGTTTTGCTTAAATAAATAATAATAAAAAACCCTATACTCTGTGTTTATTTTTATTTTTAATGTTTATTTATTTTAAGCAAAAAAAAATCATTTTAAAATCAAAAATCGAATTTGGTCTGAAAAAAATTGAGACAGACTGTATTGTAATGTGTAYGGACAAACTATTTTAAAAAAGAGACATTTGTTTGGGGGCAGTGGTGCCTCAGTGTGTTAAGGCTTTGAGTTACAGATCAGAAGATCGGCGGTTTGAGCCTCAGCTTCGCCAAGTTTACCTTGCAATGGACAATAACGTTTGGAACAAAAGAAAAAGGTCACGTGGTCTGATGAGTCCAGATTTACCTTCTCTCATCAGGAAAGTCTAACTTCATGGCTCCAGAACCCTATGTACAGGCCTCTGGAGCCTTTGTTAAGATCAGTGGTTGCTTCAGGTGGTCAGGTCTACAGTATACTTAGCAATATTATGTGGCAATAACCACCAAACTATCCAGCAATGGATTTATTCTTCTTAGGATGTCCCAGGACTTTAATTGTTTTCACACATGAAATAGCTATGACTGTAGTCTGTAATCAAAGCTAAATGTTGTCAAATTACATATTGGAGTGTATGAATGTTTTTGTTTTTGGCCAGGCTGTKTATAAAAAGCAGGGCGAGGAATCGTTTGGAATAGATAAATATTACAATCAGTATACTAGTCTATAATGATCTTATCCCAGTGCATAATTGTGTTTTAGAGAAAGGGAGTAAAAGATGTAGTCAGTGCTTGAATTCCTGCTGAACACAGTATCGATAGAATAAAAAGTGGAAATGCTGTCTAAAGTGCAGCTGATATAACAGGCTGTAATAAAGTCATTAACAATACCAGAAGTAAGAAACAGTAACCTCTGTAAACATTTCCTATCTTTGAGATTTGAACCTTTAAGTTCCTTGTTGGCATTGAACCTATTAATTAATCGTTAAATCAAGGCTGGAGTGGGAAAATTACTAAATAATTGTGCACCACAGTTATTGTGGAATTTGATGATAAAGAATAGCACATGAACCTAATTGCCTCCCTGAACAGGGTATTGATAAGCTACAGGCAGTGAGAAAAGTGACTTCACCTTTGTGCGCAACACTTTGCAACTATTTTCATTTGCAGAATCACAGTATCAGTATGGAGTGAGAACATGGTGCTATTTCACAGTGCGTAAGCAGGTCGAACAGGTTTTAAAGCATTTTGAGCTAATTTCATTTGTGTYGTAATAGAACTGTGAAAACTATTTTAATTAATGARGAGAAATATAAAGTCAGTTTTTGAATAACTAATATGCCCAACTGTCATTGTTTTATGCTTTCTTTTTCAATGAATAAATAAATTAATACTTGAAATGTGCAAGCTTCATTGCCACCAGTGTCAGGACAAACTGCTTTTGATATTTCCTCWATTCCTYCGAATCATTAAGAATAAGTTAACCTCATCCCCATGAAGTACCCAAACTCAATGTGCCAGTTCTCATTTTAATGAACAAACATTGCAAAGACAGATTGCACCAAAACATGTCAAGATACCTGACTTTTCTTTCAAACAATACAACAGAAAACAAAAGCCTCAGAAAACAGATTTAACTTTGAAGTCAAGTTTCCCTTTGGTTCCCTGCATGGTTGTCTTCTATTAAACACAAAGAGAAAGAATCAATACAGTTGTCACAAAGGTCTTATTACCACACGCAGTGCTAAGACACCCCCCCCCACTGAATAAAAGTGAAATAAAAGATTGAGTAGGCAGGACGTTGTATTATAAGCATTATAAGTTAGCACTTTTGTACAATTATTCTGGCCTTATACCATACATGAAGTTTATGGTATGCCTTTATAAGCAATTTTATTAAATGTGAAAAATGTACATACGGCATCTTTTTTAATTCCTACCCTACGGTATGTATGCAGATTTACATCTTCTATCCATGTTCAGCTAGGTTTCTCAGATTTTGGTCCACCTAACAACTGACTACTACAGATATTACTGACAAATCTTAGTCAATATCATCGTAAAAAGTTCCCACTTTTCAGAACAAATAATAAATAAATAAATAAATTCAAGCTGCTGGGTTTGGCATACACACAAGAAGCAGGAGCAACAGTGAAAATCCTCAGTACAACTGTGTGTAGTTCTGCAGGGTGCTCAGTAAAACATAGCGGCCAAATTCCCTATTAAACTAACTGAAGACTAAAGGGTCACCAAAGGGTCTTTTTTAAAAAACCGTCTTGCAATACAGGATTTTTTCATGTGCCTAAGACTTTTGCACAGTACTGTAACTGCACACTAACATTCTATTGCTTTCTAAACTTATATTTTGACTGTTGCTCCTGCTTCTTTTGTGTATGTCAAACCCAGCAGGTTGAATTTATTTATGCCCAATATTTTGACTGTTCTGCAACACAGTAACATCTTTTCCATGATCATATGGAAATGATTGTTTAAGAAATACGGAGCTTCTCACTGCATCAGTCAGCATTAGATTGCTGCCAGCTGAAATATATTAACCAGTTCAGTAATTATTAAATCAAAAGCTCATGAGTATTTGCTTATTATTTAATGCCAAAGTTTTAGAGTACTAAATGTGCCATTCACCAAAAGTCCAAATACATGTTATTATAACTGGTAGTTTGTGTCAGATCCTTTGACATAGTCATAGGACTGAAAAGAAAATATTGAAATGTTGAGTATATGACTGAGAAAACGTTTTCTAATATTACATCAGTGCCATGTTACTATTAATAGAGTTTGAATAAGTAAATGCTAACAGTAAGCATATTATAAATATGTAAATACTAAAAGTAAAGCATACAGTTCAATGAAGTATTATTTACCTTATGGTGTTTTAAATGTTTTTTTATAATTGGTTTAGTAAACAAAACAACAAACAAACCAAAAAAAAACAGCATCACATTTTATGTGTAGGCTTCAGGAGCTGATTGTGCATGTATTAGCTCTTGGTAAGCAGAACCAGCTCTGTGCCCCTGAGTATTAATAACTAAACTACTGCTGTACATCATACTTTTGTCTTTTTCATAATTTCCCCTTCATACTCAGCACTCACTTTATTAGCTTCATCCACAGCATCTTGATTACTGTAAGTCTTTAATTTTCAAAAGCTTATTTAAGCTGACAAGTTGCTGATGTCATTGTCACTGGCATATCAGTGACATGCAGGGACACTCTATGTCTACTTGCTCATTACTATTAGCATTTCAACCTCATAAAGTACATTGTGGTACTTGATTATGTAATTATAGCTTTACACCTTAACTGTTGTCTTTTAACTGATATACAGTATTTGCATAAATAAATAAATAAATAAATAAATAAATAAATAAATAAATAAGTTGCCATTCTGCATCATGAAAAACAGAATTACTTTTTATGCTAATATGAACTTGATCGCAGGAAAAATCATCTGAATTTTAATAAAGGTGAGCAATATGGAAGTATAGCCTAACCATGTAGTTGATTGTAATCCTCACCATTTGCACTTGCCTTACACGTCTGCTGATTTTAATTCTTCTGAATTTGCATTTGTAAGACATTTCATTCAAAGAAAAAAAAAATTCTTAACAACATAACTTTTACCTTAACTTAATAAGCTTTTTTGTTTTTGTTTTACATAACTCAGATGAATAAGTTTATTTGAAATTTAATCCAGCATTAATACCCAAGAGAACATTATAGAATTTCCAGCTCCAGCACATTCAACTGATGAAATAAGAACTGCACACTGCCATGTTTGGGTTTTGTTAGCAACATGTAATGTAAGTGATGTATTATCTCATTCTCAAATGCTGACCTACAGTATATAGTTAATAACTTGGATTTAACAAACAAATATGTCTATATGTTGTACATACAGTAGACCTCATAACTCTTTTAACGGAAAAGAGTTTTAGGTCACTCCATGAATGTTGATGAACCTCAGATTTGGGAATAATATTGGTTACTTCCAATGGTTGACTTCTGTGGCAGTGGTATTTCATGTCATGAAAAACAATGCTTCCCAATTAAGTCTGTCAAGAAAGAAATACTCTCTCAATTGTGCAAAAAAGTAACACCAATACTGCAAATAAATGGTCTAAGTATTACTCACTCACTCATCTTCTATACCGCTTAATCCTGTATTCAGGGTCTCAGGGGCTTGGAACCTATCCCAGGAGACTTAGGTCACAAGGTGGGGTACTCCCTGGACAGGGTGCTAATCGATCACAGGGGGTTTAAGTGTTATCCTTTAGGTATTCTTTATTTAAAAGAACCATTGTTTGCTCTATTTGGTATTTTACTATTTCTATACAACTTAGAGCCTAGATACCTAGACATAGCTATGTTTTCTTGATTGATTGGTTGCACTGTTTGTCAAGTTTAAACGTTTTCAAAATGAAACTCCAGACAGAAGTATGTATTGATCCATGATGTTGCAAAGCATTAAACCCACTCATTAAGTGCTCAGAGTAATGTAGTGTATTTTAAAATGTATTTGATATACTAGAGACATTTGTTGGGAAGGTCTGAGGACACCCACAACAAGGTAAGAGTATTTTGTTGAGTGCTTTTCTCTCATTTCTGCTTCTGGCCAAAACACATTCAGTTCATGAAGCATTTTTAATTAATTGTGTTAGCAATAGCTCTTTTGTTGAATCCCTTCAGTCTTTTTTATTGAAGTGACACTTTCAGTGCATTGAGCTAAAGCCTCTTCTTCAGAATTACACTTATGTCACACTCCCTGCTGTAATTCTTCAAGAGCTCTTCACCTTATCTGCAGAGTGTTTTCTATTTTGCATCTGTATCATCAGGGTGCTCTCTTCCTCATCCTTGAGATTCCGCATGGAAACTTCAGTCAAACAGTCCTCTACTATTAAATACATCTGAGATGCAATTGTAAGATGAAGTGGAAAATGATGTAGTAGGTATTATATTACATTACTATGACTGACCTCTGTAGTAAACTGGGACATCACTTAGTGCTTATTCTGATTGAAGACACTGTGTGAAAATTTGTATTTTGCAGAAAAATTTCTCTTGTAGTCATGTTGTGACAAATAAATGACAGTTTTACTGCTCATTGACATTTCATTAAGTGCAGTTCAAGAAATTGAGCTTGTGGTATAAAGAAAGATTTCATTGCTCGTCTCTGCTGGAGTACAGTATCTGCTGGATGCTTCAGGTCATACAAAAAGATGTTGCTGGTGCTGGTCTTCATGGGATAAGCTAAAATGAAAATCCTAAGTAGGAAACACACACACGTATATAAGTGCCTTGCAAAAGTTTTTATACCCTTTGAACATTATAACAAACACAAACGTAAATGTATTTTATTACACTCTAAAAACTGCTGGGTTAAAAAACAACCCAACCATAACCCAGCCTCTGGGTCACTATTGGACAGAACACGCGCTGGATTGTCTTGACCAAAGTGCTGGGTTACACCATTTAACCCAGAATTCTGGGTTGTTCATCTGACCCAGCCAGTGGGTTAAACAAACACTCTAGTTGGGTTAAATGTCAAAATGCTGGGTTATTTTATTTGACCGAACCAGTGGGTTAAACTGACACTCTCGCTGGGTTAAATGTTAAAGTGCTGGGTTATTTTATTTGACCCAACCAGTGGGTAAATTAACACTCTTTCTGGGTTTACATATTCCATTAGATTTTTTTTTTTATTTTCAAAAAAGACCCAAAATGTGCACAGTTTCACATAATGTAAATAGATTGTCACACACTAAATAATGCTGGGTTGTTTTTACTACCCAAACGCTGGGTTGCCTCACTTATTTTTCTGGGTTATTTACAGTGAATTGGGTACTTTTTGTTTGACCCGGAGTGCTGGGTTGGAGTTGGGTTAGCTAGTGACAGCTAACATCACAGACAAGACCGCCCCTCCCCGGAAGTTTACTGGTGTACTCAGTGGCTGTGTCAGCTTCGTGTCTTTTTTTGGAGCCTTTAAGACTAAATGTGAACGTTAAATACAAGGTTTGTATACACACTTTCACTCACCTATGACAGAATTTGTTCACTGTATCTAACATTTATTACTGTTACTGTGTTAACGTTACACTCAAACTTTCAGCCTGGTTTGTGCTATAGCATACTAGTTTATCTGACAATGGGTGCTAGCTAGCCAAATCAAAGAACCAAACCTGTGTATGAAAGAAACTGCAAAAAATGTCTGAACTTTTTAGCTTTCTTTGTAAAACACTTGCAGGGTGTATGAAGATGGTGAAGTGATGAATGAAACATAAACTGTTAACGGTAGTGCCAGCATGACGCTAGCATTTAGCTAGGTTGTTAGCATTAACAACCGCATTAACAATAGAACTTTATTAATCTCAGTGCTTGAGACAATAAAAAGCTGGGGAAAATCTTCTTACAAATATGCACACTAGCCAACCCTCTCGATTTTTTCATAAACTTTTACTTTCTTTAATTTCTTTCTTTAATCTCCAGCAGGCTGAAGTGTACCCCTACATCCTGATGATAATGATAATGACCAGCACTGCTCTCAGGCATTAGTGCTTCTAAGTAATGGTGTTGCTGTTGAACTTGTTTTGTATTATTTTATTTTGTGCTTTTGAAAAATAAATATTTTTCTATGATTTGAAAATTTAATTGGATGTTTATTGCATATATGTATGGTTTGCAAAACTGGGAGTTTTTTTTTTGTTGTTTTTTTTGTAATAGACCACTATATCAAAGTAATTTAACTGTTTAAACGGTTTTACCCATAGACATGTAAAACATAAAAATAATAATAAACCTTTTGTGAGGTAGAATTAACCCAACATTCCAGTTAATAAAATGGGTAGAGTAGAATAGTTCTAGGTAGAACGTTTGACCAATTTATGTGGTAGAATTAACCCAGGATGATGGTTAAATATGACATAGGATTTGGATTGAATTATTTACCCATCTTGTTGGGTTAAACAAATAACCCATGTTGCTGGGTTAAATTAACCCAGCATGTAGTTGGTCCCAACTTTACCCAGCAGCTGGATTAAAAACAGCCCAAACGGAGTTGTTTTTAACCCAGTGTTTTTTAGGGTACACAGAAAAAGAACATTTGAATAACAAAATTGACAAAAATGTCAGACAAAACGATATAATCCCAAGGTGACCATTTGTTAAATATAAAATACATATAATATACTCTGTAAAACAAAAACAAGAGGTCCCTGTAAATATTTTTTTTGCATTTAATACAATGTTTAAATACTTTATATAGACGTTTTTAATACAAATATAATGCCCACATGACATCAAACATTCCCCATCTTAATATTTTAACTATTAGTTATTTAACTATTACTATTTCATTTCCCTTAAAATGACATTAAAAACAAAAAATTAAAAAATATTATTGATTAAATGTGTGGTGAAAAAACTGTTGTCCTCAAAAATTTAAGAGATGAATACTCGTGTCCATCAATATGACAGATGGGAAGACACTGCTTTGTGTATTTAATATCAAAGACAAAAAAAAAATAAAATAAACAAAATCAACAGCCTCCACCAAAGAGTCTGTATCAATAGCATTGCCTCCAACAATGGGAAAGTTCTGCCAGGTCCCTCTTGTCTCATCCCTAAGGAACAAAACATGGAACAATGTTCCAGTCATCTCCATATTTTGCAGATATCATCCTCATCATGTTGGTCCACCTGTGGATAACACACCATCACTTAATGTTGCAATATAACTAACATTTTTGTTAAGGATGTACAACTACGTATGGACTTAATAAAATATGTTTTTTCTCTTGTCAATACACAAAATGAACATGAATTTCTGACTAATTTACCTCACTATTTAACGTGAGGGATCACAGGATACAGTGCTCCATCTGGATTTAGTATGAAACATTCACCCCTTTTCAAATTCTCAACAAACCCTAGATGAATACAATATTTAAGTGTTGAATGTTCAACTTATAATAAATATTTCATAAGGACGAAGGAAAAGCTCATTTTAAACGATGACTTTGATGATGCACTCATTTCTTGAATAATAAAAAACAGAGTAAGAAAAAGCATTAACCCCACCCCACCATGTCAAAGCATTTAATTTTAACAATAGTATATGCTTACTCCTACCACAACTTACTAAAAAATAAGTAAAAATTCACATAACTTACCTTAAAATACTGAGTGGTCTGAGCATGATCCAGTCAGAAGAGAAGAATCCAGAAAGTTCTCCAGAAAATAAACCAACTGCTGGGTCAAAATAACACAACCAGTTTTTTTTTAACATACAGAAACAGAAGACATATTAAGACTGTTATTAAACATATCCCAATTGCTTCTTCTTACAATGTCAGGCATGTGGGTGCAAGGCATAGACGCAGAGGTCCAGGTGTTAAAGGTATGATGTTTTYATTAAATAACACAGGGAAATTAAACAAAACAAATATACTTTAAAAGTAAAACGAAACTAAAACACATATAGAGGTAACGGGAGACACAACTAAACTTACAAACATTTACCGGGTGAAATCAACAGTTGCAAGACAACTCAAAAGACCTAAAACAAGCTATTTATAAAGAAACTAATGACCAACTCGGTTCAGGTGAGCGCCCACGTCACCTGACCGAGATGCATAACGCGAAATGAAGTAACAAAACAAACTACAAACAAACAAGACTCAGGGCGCTTTGGCGTCCTCTAGGGGTTATCCCTTACAGTAACCCCCCTCAAAGGGCGCAACTCCGGAGGGCCACAGGAGGTCCCGGGCATGCCCCCCCAGGGTCCAATGTCTGCCCTCCTCACCCCGAGGCTGGCACCTATGTCCGGCGGGCCCGATGGCCTGATGCCCCCTTTGCAGTAGGGTGGCGGAGGCAGAGAACGAGCGCCGTCCTTTCCGATGCAGGGCGGCGGCGGAAACTCGACGTCCTCGTTGATGCAGGGCGGCGGCGGAAAAAGCTCGCTGTCCTCAGTGATGTAGACCGGCTGTGGAAGATGGCTGTCCTCCTCGCTGAGAGACGACGGCGGCAGAAAAAGCTCGCTGTCCTCAGCGACGTAGGACGGCGGCGGTGGAGGAAGAGGAAGCTCGCTGTCCTCCTCGATGAAGCCGGGAGGTGGTGGAAGAGGAAGCTCGCTGTCCTCCTCGATGAAGCCGGGAGGTGGTGGAAAAGGAAGCTCACTGACCTCGGCAGCGCATGACGGCGGCGGCGGAGGAAGAGGAAGCTCGCTGACCTCTGTGGCGCAGGACGGCGGCGGCGGAGGAAGAGAAAGCTCGCTGACCTCCTCGCCGAGAGACAGCCGAGGCGGAAAAAGCTCGCTGTCCTCAGCGACGTAAAATGGCTGCTCGCTGTCCTCCTCGCTGCATGACGGTGGTGGTGGAGGAAACTCGCTGTCCTCCTCGCTGTATGTGCATGGTCGCGGGCGGAAGAAACTCGCCATTCAAAGCCGTTCACTCACTGTCCTCTTCGCTGTATAGCAAGAGAAAGCTCGCTGTCCTCGACGCCGCAGCTCGGCGGCGGAAGCTCGCCGTCCTTGACGCTGCAGCTCGGCGGCGGAGGCTCGCTGTCCTCGACGCCGCAGCTCAACGGCGGAGGCTCGCCGTCCCCGACGCAGCAGCTCGGCGTGCAGCAACGGCAGCTCGCTGTGCTCAGTGTTGCGGTGCAGCGGCGGCAGCTCGCTGTGCTCAGCGGCGCGTGCAGCGGCAGCAGCTCGCTTTGCTCGGCGGCACAGTGCAGCGGCGGCAGCTCGCTGTCCTGGACAAAGCAGCTACGCGGCAGGATAAAGAGCTCGCTAATGCCGCGACAGCCGTGCGGCGGAAAGAGGTGCTCGTCGTCTTCATCGCCGCTGCAGAGCTCGCCTTTGCTGTTGCTATACAGCGGGTAAAAGAGCTCACTGTCGTCGTCGTCCCTTACATAGGAGGAAGGAGCTGGCAGTTCAGGGCAACTGGTTAGGCTGGCTGGCAGGTCTGGGCCTTCCCTGAGGCTAAGCTGCGTCAGCCCTTGGAGCGTGGAAAACGTATGGCACAACTGTAAACCCTCCAAGACACGGCTGTCCACCTAAACTGACCAGGTCACGAATGCACCCTTCGTTCCTCTTGGCGCACCGCCCAAAGCTGCTCCAGTCACGCTGGGAGGCTGCTCCTTGCTGCTCTGCCATTACCTGCTCTCTCCTGCCAGATCTCCTTTTCCTTGCTCCTCCTCGCCGTTTGCCACTACGCTGCTTGGTAATCCCCCCCCCAAGGCTCCTCCGCTATGCCTCTGGTTCGGTCTTGCAATCTGTCTGGCTTGTGGGTGTGATGCATAGACGCAGAGGTCCAGGTGTTAAAGGTATGATGTTTTTGTTTTTTTTACAACTATACAATATTATAAAATATAATTTCAACAGACTTTCCACACACAGCTTTAGCGAAGGTTACTAGTAATTTACCTAAAATTACATTTAAGATTACATTTAGTAAAGTTTGTTTTTTTTGTTTGTGTGCGTACAAATGCACTTTTATTGGAACAGAATATTAACCCATATGAATATGAACTCCCCTCACCCCCATATCAAAGTGTGACTAAAAAGGTGGAAAAGTGAATAAACATGAAAATGAGCTCATACCACAACATTTAAAATATAGGTAAAATTTCATATAAACTTACCATAAAATACTGCAAGCTTTAAGTGGCCTCGTGCCCCTCGCTTCAGAAGTGAAGAATCGAGAAGGTTCCTCATGCCGTGTCTCAAGTCCAAGACCGCAAAGAACAGACTTGACTTGGTAGTGCACACTCGAGGGTTTGAGGACACCAGGTATAGTGCAAATGGAATGCAGCGTACAGCCGCGATATATTATACCATAACCGTATTATACCAAAGATTACCTGTTAGAAATACACAAAATGAAATAAATCCGCTGCAGAGACACCACAACCAGTGGTAGTTTTCCTGCCGTTCCAGCTAAGATGAGGCTATGTTGAGCGCGAAGCACTGTTTGATGTTTTGAGCTGTACACACATACATTCTCGCTTAAACAACTCTTAAAACTGCACTTTGTGACACAATAACAGTAATATTTAAAACATTTTGCAGGTGCCGTTTGGAGAAATAAAGAATAAAGCAGTTGTTGGGTCAAAATAATCCAACCAGGTGTTCATTTGTAAATGACCACTACATCTCATTTGACCCAGCATTACCCAACCCAACAATGTGTTTAAAGTACCCAAAATAACCCAGCATTTTGACCCAGCATGTTTTAGAGTGTAGGATTTTATGTGATAGACCAGCACAAAGTAGCATATAAAAGATAAATAATAAATGGTTTTCAACATTTTTTACAAATAAAAATCTGAAAAGTGTCTGACAAAAAGCTGTCTTTACTCTGATACTGTAAGATAAATGGAGCAATGGAATGAGAAACTGGGTTGGCTTAGCTGTGAGGTTGTTGACGAGGGCCGACTAACAGGGGAAACACAGAACGAGGAGCAGACACTGGACTGGAGACGAGATGGTGGAGCTGGGAAAGAGACGACATGATTCACGGAGACGCGCAAAGGTTGATGAGGTGCATAGCAGAGTCTGTATTCCATTGGTGAAGTCAGATGCTGAGTGAGGGGAAGTGAGGTGTATTTGAGGTGTGCTGTTGATGAGAATCAGGTGTGCGTGTGATCAGAACTCGGGTGATTGGGAACGGAGATTGAGGGTGGAGCCTGGTGTTTCCATGACAGATACTCCTAACAAAAATCCAGTGGAACCAACTGCCTTCAGAATTTTGCCAAATTAGTAAATACTGTGTGTAACTTAAACTCAGTATGAATAAAGCTAAAAAACATTAATGAATAAACAGCTCTAAGAAGCCCATGAACTTGTGGAGAGATTTAAAGCAGGATTAGGTTAAAGCTTTGAACATATCACGGAGCAGTGTTCAATCCATCATCCGAAAATGGAAAACGTATGGCACAACTGTAAACCCTCCAAGACACGGCTGTCCACCTAAACTGACCGGCCAGGAAAGAAGAGCAGTAGTCATAGAAGCAGCCAAGAGTAATTGGTAACTCTGGAGGAGTTGCAGAGATCAACAGCTGATGTGGGAGAATCTGTCAACAGGCCAACTATTAGTTGTGCTGTTTGTCCTTTAGCAGGGACAGGGACGCTGAGCAGACTGCCACTGGACTCTAGAACAGTGGAGACATTTCATGCCCCCAACTTTGTAGGAACAGTTTGGGACCCTTCCTGTTCCAACATGAATACGCCCCAGTGCACAAAACAAGGACAATAAAGACATAGATGCGCAAATTTGTTGTGTAGGAACTTGACTGGCCTGCACAGAATCCTGACCTCAACTTGATAGAACACATTAGGAATGAATTAAAGCGAATCCTGCAAGCCAGTCCTTCTCATCCTACATCATTGTCTGATCTCACGAATGCACTTCTGGACAAATAGAGTTTGATGTTGCTTTAAATTCATATGCATGTGAAGGCAGGCGAGTGGAACTTTTGGCAATATAGTGATGTCTCTTTTAAAATGAAAAAAGTGATTTTGTGTGTGTGTGTGAGAGAGAGAGAGACTGTGTGTGTGTGTGTGTGTGTGTGTGTGTGTGTTTGTGGGAGTGTGGTGTTGGTGGTGGTGCGGCTGTATGCTTAACCTAAAATTGATTTCACTTGTACATTAGCAGATTGGATATTGATGAGACGAGGATTTATAATGCTGTGACTCATATGAGCAATTTAGTGGCATAAATAGATATGGGTATCATTCAGCATACAGAGGAAAGTAAAACTATTTACAGCCATATCTGCATTTTAACTGTGTGTTATAGTAGATTGGTATACTGTACGTACCATTTTAAAAAAAGTGCTGCTTTACATTTTGTACAGCTTAGTTGGTGCTGGTGGCGTTAACTTCTTGGGTTAGCTAATTGAGTCAATGTGAGTCAAATTGCTTTGACAAGGGATGACTCAGCATGCCATGTTAAATATAAGGATGTGAAAGAGAACAGGGATTTTATGTCAAAATACATTTTCTGTAATGTGGATGCAAAAACAGAGCAGCAGTTGAGAAAAACTAAAAAAATATCAGAAAAAAATTGTAGTTTTTTACTCATTTAATTTATTTCATTTCGTTTTTTAGAATTTGCATAATGTATAGCTTGACTTAAAGATATTTGAGGGGAAACATGGCTGAAATTAATTTCTGTAATTACAAATTAGTATTGATAGATTAAAGTCTTACAAAATGACATTTTTTACTCATGATTTCCACAAATATGATATTGATTTACAGTATGCTGTAGGAAGCCTGCATTTATGTTTTTTTTTTTTTCCAGAGTCTGAAAACCATACTGATAATATTATGCTGTCACGCTCTCGGCACCCTCGTGCACTTCATTGACATTTCCGTTCCCACGCTGTCAAGCTCCTCATCATGCTGGTTTGTTTACACTCCCCACTCCCGTCACKCCCGAGGAACCTCCGGATATCTCCAAGGTCCCACCTCATTATCATGATCTCAAGCAGGTTTTCAGCAAGACCCGAGCCACGTCGCTACCACCRCACCGACCCTACGACTGYCCCATCGACCTTCTCCCAGGCACCTCTCCTCCCAAGGGCCGACTGTACTCTCTGTCSCGCCAAGAGAGGGAGTCAATGAACACATACATCACAGAATCCCTCGCCGCCGGAATCATCYGCCCCTCTTCCTCCCCTGCGGKGGCAGGATTTTTCTTTGTGAAGAAGAAAGACAATTCCCTTCGTCCTTGCATTGATTACAGGGGATTAAACGAAATCACCATTCGGAACCGCTACCCGCTTCCACTCATGGTCTCCGCCTTTGAGCTTTTGCAGGGGGCAAATATCTTCACTAAGYTAGACCTACGAAATGCTTACCACCTTGTACGTATCCGTGAGGGTGATGAGTGGAAGACYGCTTTTAACACTCCTACGGGGCACTACGAGTATTTAGTGGTTCCCTTCAGCCTGACCAACGCCCCCGCCGTCTTCCAGTCATTCATTAACGACGTCCTCTGCGACTTTCTTAACATCTTCGTGTTCGTTTATTTAGATGACATTTTAATTTTCTCCCGCAGCCTGGAGGAACACCRGCACCATGTTCGTCAAGTCCTCCAGAGACTCTTGGAAAATAACCTTTATGTCAAGGCAGAGAAGTGCGAGTTCCACACGCCCTCCACTACATTTTTGGGCTTTGTCATTTCCCCGTCCAGGCTAGAGATGGAACCAGCCAAGGTCCAAGCAGTCACTAACTGGCCCACGCCAGCTTCAAGGCGAGACCTTCAAAGATTCCTTGGTTTCGCCAATTTTTACCACCGTTTTATCCGAGGATACAGCACCATCGCCGCCCCTCTAACCTCACTAACCTCTTCCAAGACCCAGTTCTGCTGGGGTAAGGAGGCGAATCRAGCCTTCATGGATCTCAAGAGAAGATTCASCTCTGCTCCTATCCTCACWATTCCTGACCCTTCTCGCCAGTTTGTAGTTGAGGTTGATGCCTCCAATGTCGGCGTTGGGGGAATTCTCTCCCAAAGATCCTCCCAGGACAACAAGATGCATCCGTGCGCATTTTACTCCCGGCGTCTGAGCCCAACGGAGAGAAATTATGATGTTGGAGACCGAGAGCTCCTGGCCATCAAGCTAGCACTGGAGGAATGGAGACACTGGTTAGAGGGAACTGAGCTCCCGTTTTTGGTGTGGACCGACCACAGGAATCTGGAGTACCTGCGCACCGCCAAGAGACTCAATGCTCGTCAGGCTCGGTGGTCATTGTTCTTCTCCAGATTCAACTTTGTCCTGTCCTATCGGCCGGGTTCCAAGAATACTAAACCAGACGCCCTCTCACGTCAGTTTTCTCCCTTCCACGACGCCCAACCACACGACACCATCCTCCCGGAACATTGTCTCATCGCAGCCCTGGAGCTGGACATAGAGACCAGGGTTCAACAGGCTCTCGCCCAGGAGCCGGGGCCAAGCAATGTCCCACAGAATCGCCTCTTCGTCCCTCTCCGTCTTCGCACGCAGGTCCTGGAGTGGGCCCACGGGTCCAGACTATCTTGTCACCCGGGCGCGGCCCGAACCCTCTTCATGCTCCAGCAACGATTCTGGTGGCCCACGCTGAGGAGGGATGTGTCCAGATTCGTGGCGGCCTGCGACATCTGCACCCGCTGTAAGAGCGACAACCGACCGGCTGCTGGTCTTCTCAGACCCCTACCGGTTCCCCAACGCCCATGGTCTCACATCTCAGTAGACTTTGTCACCGGTCTACCTATTTCTAAAGGCAACAGCTGTATCATGACCATCGTTGACCGCTTCTCCAAGTCAGTTCACCTCATTCCACTTCCCAAGCTGCCATCTGCCAAGGAGMCTGCAGAGCTACTCATCCTTCATGTGTTTCGGCTCCATGGCCTTCCCATGGACGTCGGTCTCAGACCGGGGCCCGCAGTTCACCTCTCGGTTTTGGAGCTCCTTCTGTAAGCTCATTGGAGCCACACCCAGCCTATCGTCAGGTTTCCATCCCCAGTMCAATGGACAGACCGAACGGATGAATCAAGCATTAGAGGTTTCCCTTCGTTGCATGATGACTCGGGATGCAACCACCTGGAGCCAACTTCTTCCATGGGTCGAATATGCCCACAACACCTTACCTTCTGCTTCAACDGGGTTGTCCCCGTTTCAATGTTGCTCAGGCTACCAACCTCCGCTCTTCCCTACCCAAGAATTGGAGGTGGACACTCCCTCAGCCCAGCACTTCGTCCGCCGCTGCARACAGACGTGGCTACGTGCAAGACGAACCCTGCTAAGGACCATCTCCTCTTACAAGAGACAGGTGGACCAGCACCGCAGCAAATCTCCCAGATACCGCGTAGGAGACAGAGTCATGCTCGCCACAAGAAACATCCCGGGGCTTCATCGGCCCCTTCACGATAATCAAGGTCATCAATCCATCTGCTGTCCGACTMKTACTCCCCTCTTCCATGCGACGTATCCACCCTACCTTCCACGTATCCCAGTTAAAACGCATCAGAAATTGCCCACTGATCTCTCTCGGCACCCTCGTGCACTTCATTGACATTTCCGTTCCCACGCTGTCAAGCTCCTCATCACGCTGGTTTGTTTTCCCACGCTGTCATGGCATTTCCCACGCCCCCGGACCGCCCCACCTACACACCGATTTCTCATTCAGCGCTGATTTCCTTGGGTTTTTAGCGAAGCACAGCACACCAGTTCTTCGCCAGATTATTGGGTGCTCTTTATTTTTTGCTTATGATCACGTTACCGAAGTCTTGTTTCGTTTCTCGTTTCTTCCCCGTTGTCTTACGATTCGGATTTGTTTGCCTCGCTGACGGATTTCCCGGTTTTCGACTCAACGCGCTCTCCCTCCCGACTATGGCTCATCTTCACGTCTCAGCACGGACACCACGCTCACGGATTTCACGGCTGTCGACCCAACGCGCTCCTTCCCGACCACGGCTTTTCTTCACGACTCGGCACGGACGTCACGCTCACAGATTTAACGGCTCTCGACCCAGCGCACACGTTTTTTCGACCACGGCTGATTTTCACGTCTCGGCACAAGCACCACGCTCACGGATTCAACTGCGCTCGACCCAGCGCGCACGCCCCTTCCCTTCGGCAGCGAGTAGACTCAACGCTCCTCAGCGGACCTGCGTGCACACACCAATTTACAGCCCGAGCATAGCACCTGCTCAGCCGCCGCCCCTGCATCTGGATCCACTTCAGCAGCTAACGAAAGCCACATTCTCTGACATATGCGCAACGTTTGAATTGAATGTTGAATTCGTAACATTACATAAATAATTCTATTTAACACCAAAAGTAAGAAAAGCCATACCCTAAAATCACTGAGTGGACTAAGACAGGATTTTAAGTTTGTTTATGAGCTAACTTTCACTTACTTCTTAGTAACCTCTTTGTACTGATTAGGGTGGTGGATATCGAGACTATCCCAGGACTGCATAGACACATGGGCAGGAATAAACTCGATGGGACAGCAACTCATTGCAGGGCACCATGAATACACTCCTTCACACCATATTGCAGGGGCAATTTATCTTTGCCAGTCCACCTAGTGGAATGTTTTTTGGAGAACTAATAGTAAAACAGAAAATCTGAAGGACACAGGGAAAACATATAAAACTCAAAATGGGCAGTAGGGCTTGGTATGAAGCCTGGACCCTACCTGTGGCACCACTTCACCACCTATCATTTAAAACTGAACTGCTGACACTCGAGTGTTCAGTGAACCAGCTCCAAACATACACCTTACAATAGACAGATCTGGTCAGTCAAAAGTTAATCATTGGCTGGTTTGATGGATCTTTGGTGACCTCATATCTCGAGTAACTCAGGACTTTAGAGCTTTATTTATTTTTTAATCTGAAATTCAAAATATTCAAAATCACATTTTACATTTGTACAGACACAAGAAGCTGATGTGATCGTTCATGTTTGTTTGCAAATCAATCACTGGATCATTGGAAGTGCAGGCACATTGCTCAACCCATCTCATAAAGTGGATGCACATCACCTTCCCAGACACCACAAAGCCACCCTCACTTTGATCCTGGGTCAATAGCAAACTATAATATAATCAATGGTGTAGCCATTGATTTACTGCCTTCAGGACCAAAAATACAGTTAAATAGTCGATGCTCCCAGTAGTTTTGTTTTACTTACTGGAAAAGCAGGAAACTGTAAGTCATATCAGCACAGTCATTTCGTTAATAAAAAATGCCATGAATGTTTGGCATTTCAAGGTAGATTACACTTCTAGGTAATATGAATTAATTAATTTGTGGTATGTTTCATAATATCGAGATTGCTGTACTAATAATGGTTCATGTTACAAGGACAAAAACACCTCGATAAAAGGCTAATATGTGTTAAGCTCAGACCTTTTAAGAATTCTTGAAGAAGACATTGTCTGTCTCTTCCTGTAAATGAAATATTGTGAGACGACGATTCAAAAATAACTGACTATCATGCAAAATATTGCCTGACTCTAGAGGGAGCAATGAGAAAATGTCACATCCATTTTCACTTCCAGTTAAAACCAGCCATGGGAAGCAGTAAGTTGACTGGCAGCATTTTATTTGTTTTCTGGAGTAATACAAGTGTAATGAGGCCACCCACTGCCTTCTATTTGCTATATACATGGTGTGGAAATTGAGGTCAAATTAAAAGTTAGTGCTTGCTTTCATACATGCACTTTTGCTACGAATATCTTATAGACCCAAAAACCAAAATGAAGCTACTGACATTTAAACTAAATAGTGCACAATCTTTTTTATCTTTAACAAACTCTTTGGGTTCCTTTTGGGCCTCTAAATAAAATCTTAAAATGCAAAAAAACAAACAAACAAACAACAACAACAAAAAAAAACAGGTTGTAAACTGTGGCTGTAATTTAGTTAACCTACAGGAGTAGGCATTGACTAGTTTAGAGGTTTAGTGGCATGCTTAGCAGTTTCTATTATAACACAACCTTTACCATATGTTAATTTGTGTTTACCTATTGTTTTTACAGTTGAAGAGCCATGGGGCTCACATAGTCATACCTGCTATTTTATCTAAGCGAAAAGGCAGATCTTTCAAACCTTGAGTGAATTTTTCATCCTGATTTTTCAGACATAATAAATGTTAAAGAGTGTCTGTTTTTAGCATGCCATATACTGGAGAAAAAAAGAATAGAAAATAAAGATCTAATATCCAATGTTACAAAGTGAAACAGGTGATGTGCTCTAATCAATGTCCAATTATAACTGTCACAAGTGATGCATTATGTCTGATCCTTTGTAGGATGGCTTATTGATGTTTGCTAACATGTGATAATGGTTTGGTGAACTGTGTGAAGTGCAGAAATGGAGTTACTAATTACCACTTCAATTAAATCCCTCAGCATTTGCTGCAAATTTAGATGGAGGTTGTGGTGAAAGTGACTGGCATATTAAGTAATTTTATGGGCAAAAGACAAGCAAAATAACCACTGTGGTCGAATAACAATGAAGGAACATTTTTGTCATAGATTTTATTGCATTAGTGACTGCTTAAATRAGTCTCAATTACTGTGCAAACCACAGTGGCACAAAGTTTAAACCTTACAAGACTTTTTCATTAGATTTATCACTTTTTTTTCTATCTATCCACCATGCCACTTTCATTTCTCACAATGCAATGTGGTCTCCAGCATCAAGGACAGGCCATTATCCTGACTTGCTGGGCCTGAACCAGCATGCTCACTGAAGTTTCAGTTGTTGAGGCTCTCATGCTTGGCACTGATTTCTAAAACTTTCAGTTTCAAAGCTTCCCTGTGGGGATAATAAGAGCCCTCATGGATACACAGGTTTTCCCTTGATGCTTTCCTTCTTATACTGCCTTACATTGTCTTTTTCGACTAAAAACAGTAAAAGTAAAGGAAACTTGACCTGGGATTTTAAGAAACATTGCATTGAGACACCTCTTTGTGGATCAAGACCTGCTAAAATACAGATGCTCATTAAACATAAGAAAGCCGTAACAAGGGTAACATTCTCTAATTAATAGGAATAACATATGAATATATCAAAAGTGTGCAATTATGTATTTGCTATAAACAGCATGTATAATAATA
>QMIH01002506.1:0-26099 GCA_003987875.1 Clarias batrachus | reverse complement strand
GGGGGGGGGGGGGGGGGGGTATGTTAGGTGTCCGGCATCCTGAAACAAGGCAGGAAGGAACTGAGCACCTAACATTTCACTGGAGACCGCTGCTTCCCGAAACACCAGTGGTGGTGGAGATTAGACAAAGACCCCCAGAGTCTTACACGTACCTCCCTGGGGGGAGACACCCCCATGGTCCTGGGCACGTCAGCCACAGGACTTCCTTTTGGCGGAGATGAGGCTCCTCAGGTTTTTTTTTTTTTTTTGAGGTGGATTGCAAAGCGCAGCGAGGCCCTCCCCTGTCTCCTCTACGAGGGGGTAGCTGGCTCGCCACCACTCTGCATCTGCACCTCATGCCTCGTGGGGACCACACCTGGTCGGGACAAGGTGGCTGACAGTCCCGACTCCTGAGCACGGCAGGGGAGAAACCTCACAAAGGTCTGCTCATAGAGCTTCACCTCTCGAAACCTAGTGGAGGCGGTGTTTACATCATCGCCAAAGAGGCCAGAAGGCGAGAGGGAGGCATCAAGGAAGAAAACACGATCCCTGATGCCCGTGAGGTTGAGTCACAGATGTCTCACCGTGCCGACCGCAGCAGCCATAGAATGGCCGATAGAATGGGCTGTCTGCTTGGTGGCACAGAGAAAATAAATCTGTGGCTCGGGGTCGTCGATAGACCCGCCAGTGCGCAGAACTCTAAGCAGGTATGCGTGCAAAAAAAGCAGGGCAGCACTAGCCTGACCGGCTGCCTGAACCGGCTGCCCCACCAACGAAGATGTTAGTCTACACGGCATGGTGGGCAGAGAGGGAGACGGCATGGTGGGCAGTGTGGGCTTTTTCTGGGAGGATGAGCTCCCAGGAGAAAGAAAGCTCACAAGCGCCTCTTCAATCTGGGGCATCATCATAAAACAGGGGATGAGAGAAAGGGGGGGATTCTGTTTCATACGCGTCTGCCCTATCGGCACGCTATCTCCATGGAAGCAAGGGAGGAAGTCTTTTTTGCTTGCTCACAAGAAGCGCCGAAGGCCGCTTGAGAAGCGGACACTAAAAACGTCCTGATCCRGGGAGAGCGCGAGAGAGGGAAAATGCCGTCTCATATGCACGCGAGCCCCAGGAATGCGCCAAAGCTCGCAGTTTCTCTTTAAGGAAAGTCGTGGAGATCGCCCTCCAAAAGAAATCTATCACACGGAGGCACGCATTTCAACCAACTCTGCCTGTATCGGTAAGTAAAGTTTTTCTTTCCTACCGTGATTCACAAACACATGCAAACACAAAGCGATCCTGGACAAAAAGATCTGAGGAAGTTTCCAAGTTCACTCCTATTTATAACCTGCAGGTGCACTCGCAATCCGAGGTCCCACTGTACAAAAAAAAAAAAAGAAGATAAATAAGTAATATACTATGAATATATTATTATTGCAGCAGTAGCATGCTGTTATACTTCTGGACAATTACAAATACTAAAAAAGTACATTTGTGGTTAATACAAACGTAATTTATTTTATCAGTACACACAGTCTTCTATAATACTGTATTACCAGTACACTAAAGGTGTTTAGGATATTTTACAAATGCTGAATGCATTTTCTACATTATAACATGTTTTTGAAACACATTACATCAGTAATTATGAGAGAGATTCATGAGTTCAACAAAAAAACAGTACTATAGTTTATTTGTGCAACAAAATGTCAGATCATCTCAAACACACAAAATGAACAAACGAACAAAGACAGACATTAGTATTAGAATATAAAGGTACCTAATGTGTTGATTCTAGCTGTTACACAGAGACTCTGAAAACAGGCAGAGAGCTACGGAGCATTAAACCAGAAGCAAAATACATAAGATTTAGCAATAACACAATAGACAATACATTCTATAGTTTAAACTATGTACTTAATTATTTGTAATTACAAACTACCTAATAAAAACCAGGAAATGTACCTCATACAGATGAAAATAAAATAATAAAGATACGAACTACGCACACAATGATGCATCTCCCAATTGTGAATTCAAACTAGGAGCGGAAGAACTGGGAGCCAATCAGAAAACAAAGCGTTCGAATCTGCCCACCTCCAGTTTCTGATTGGCTGGTGCTGTGCCGATTCTAGTTTCTGGTTGCACAGTTATAACCTTGCTACAATTTGTGCAAGTGTAGCTTTATGAGAGTGAGCGAACAGAAGAGAAAGAATGCAAACACATAAATTATTAAGTACATTTAAATTTAACTGGAAATATACTGAGACTTTTGTAAATAGAAATTTGTATTCTAATGTACAGTATACTTTCTGTACATTTCTACAATTATTATTTCGAGCATATATTTTTTTAAATATATCCAAAATAAATTGAAAAACAAAGTTTAAATAAGTGTGCTTTGGAAATTAGACTAACCTTTCGCTTAACGTATATTCTCCTATAATACATTTTTGGAAAGTGTACTTTAATACAATTATTTTAAAGTATGTTTAAATTTTAATTCCAAAAGCATGATATTAGTATACTTTTTATATACAGTATTAACTGATGATACAACTTTTTGTTTTGTTTGCATATTTGCAATGTACTATCAAAGATTTCAATATATTTTTAATACACTAAAGTGTTTTTTTTATTATTATTATTTTTACTGGGGTGAAAAAACGTTGTATTACTAGTTAGAATCAGAAATCTACAGTATATCATTAGAGAAAAGAGCTTTCAAATAACTTACATATGTTATCAAAATGGCCACAAGTCCTATGGGTAAATATAACATATATCCAACAAAATGTCAAATAAATGGTTAACAATAAGGGCCAGAGGTGTGCAGCCATGCCTATATCTGTGACTTCAATATTGCAAGAAAAAAACTATTAAAATGATGAAATCCATGTGTAACAGTTTAGCAGCCTTACACTGTCTAAGAAGATTAGTTCATCAAATTAATTAATTTACAGTAAATACAGTAATATGAAGCATTATTTTTCATAACCCCTCTTCAGGCAAAAGATTTGTGAAATTTGTAACAAATCTAACATCTCAATTTTACATGCTGTAAATGCTCATCATGGCTTTATTCAGATAAACATGACAGAAAAATACACAGTATTTGTGCAATATTTGCAGCAATATTTCTCAAGAGATTCTGTAGACAGAATCAAGGGGCAAGTGCTGTACAGTAAATATTTCATGTGCAGTAATGTTCTGCAGTTTCATCTGAGAACCATTCCTATCTAAAATTACAGTGTGCAACATGTACAACATTATCAGGCAGAGCACACAACTAATACATTTGAATTTGTGTTTATAAATCTACCATGTTATGAAGATAGAGTAAATGTTGCATCACTTGTACGAGACAAAGCCAGGTCAAAATGGTCTCCCCAGCAACTGAGTGCACTCCCGAGCCTAATAGGAGCCCATGTATTCTGGTCAATCCATGCTTACTCACCACGCAAGAGTGGGAAGGTTGTTGTTCATTCATTCATTCTTTTTTTTTCAGCCAGAGATGGACATGATGCATTAGTCTAGACACATTCAGTCTAATTCAGCTGCAATATTCTATGCAATATAACAGTACACAAACCAACCTTTTGGTGGATTTCACCAAAATAAAATAAAATAAAATAAAGATATCAGAAGGATGATAGAAATTTCATGTCATTTTATATAAACTAATAATGTATATCATAATCTAATTTTGACAATGTTTTAGATGTGTCCTGCCACTGGGAAAAGAGAAAATATAAGAGAGAAAATATAATGGAGAGAGAAAAAACAAATGATTTGATTAAATTAGATTAGGTTAGATTAGATTTTACTTTATTGTACTTGTAGAGAGTACCTGTACAAAGGCAGTAAAATCCGGTTAGCATCTAATCAGAAGCTGATACAGTAATGTTCAGGTTTTTTGGCAATCACATATTCATAGCTTTCTCAGGTTTCTCTCACAGCATATAAATTGGGTTGAGGTCATGACTTAAATTAACCATACTAAAACCTTGATTCATTTATTTTTCAGAAATTAAGATATAGATTTTTAGATGGTGTGCATCTGATCATTGTCCTGTTGCATGACGCGATTTTGAAAAAGTTTATGCTGTCAGACGGATGGCTTTAAATTTGACTCTTGGTTACTCTGGTACTTCATTGTTGACATATTGATTGCAAGGTGCCCATCCAAGTCCTGTGGGGGCCAAACAAGCCAAAATTATCACCCCTTCATCACTCTTCTTGACAGTGGGTCTGATGTGTTTCTGCTGAAATGCTCTTTAGTTTTCCCCAAACATCCAGCTGGGCATTATGGCCAAACAACTTCACTTTGGTCTCATATATTTAGACATTGTTCCAGAAGTCTTGTGGTTTGTTCAGATGCAGTTTTGTGACCCTCAGTCATGTTCTCTTTCTCCTGGCAACCCTTCCAAACAAACCATACAACTCAAACCCAAAGTTGGGATATTGTTTAAATTTGAATAAAATTAAATCTAAAAGACTTTCAAATCACATAAGCCACTATTTATTCATAATAGAACATGGAGAACATAGAAAATGTTTAARCAGAGAAAATGTACACTTTTGATCACTAAATGAGCTAATTTATTTATTTTTGCCTGTTACAGGTCTCAAAAAAGTGGAAAAGGTGCAACAAAGGTCTGAAAAAGCATGCAATTCTAAAAATATTCAGGTGGGAGAACAAAGTCATTACCTGAAACAGAAACAGCTCTTCAGGACTGGCCAAGGAACAGCCAAAATCTGCTACTAAGGTGTGGATGTACAAGACACAAATTATACACCATGGACAGACTGAGCACAGCAACAAGATACAAGGTTATACTGCATCATATACAGCAAGGTCCCTGGAAATTATTTCGACGCAGACTGGTGTTGTGCTGTTCAAGCTATTGTTAAGAAACACAAAGATACAGGCAATGAGGACCATATATGGAGTTGTCAGCCAGCAAAACTTATTGCAGCTGATGAAAATCATGCTTACTTTTGTTCACCATCAGAAGATGTCTAGAAGTGCCATTGGCAAAGAACTTGCAAGAACCAGTGGGAGCCAAGTACATCATCTACTGTCCAGAGAAATCTGGCTATGGGATACCATTTTTAAAGTGTCTGATTGGCTGCACATTTATTCTGCAGCAGGACAATGACCACACACTTACAGCAATGGTATTAAGAACTATTTTCAGTGTAGAGAAGAACAAGGAATTCTGAAAGTGATGGTTTGGGCCCCACAGAGCCATGATCTTAACATCATAAAGTCTATCTGGGATGCGGTTAGTTCTCCAAGATGTTTGGAACAACCGACCTGCTGAGTTCCTTCAGAATCTATGTGCAGGCCTAACTAGAATAACTGATGCTGTTTTGCAGGCAAAGGGTTGTCGCAACAAATATTGATTTGATTTGGATTTCTCTTCCATTTATTTCCTTTCTTTTTGTTAATTGATGAAAAACTATTGACACTTCTATTTTTTAAAGCATTCTTACTTTACAATAGTTGTTCGCATCTACCTAAAACATTCTTCACTGTTTCACTGTGTGTGTGTAATATATATATATAAATGTAAGTAAGTAAAAAATGTACTGCACCTCAATATATATATATATATATATATTGAGGTGCAGTACATTTTTTAGGCTGGTAACTCTAAATGAGTTTCTTCTTTGCAGTAGAGGTAAGTTTCGGTCTTGCTTTCCTGGGGTGATGTTCATGAGAGCCAGTTTTGTCAGGGTGCTTGATAGGTTTTGCAAATACATGTGACAATATGGTTCTTACAATAACTATACCAGAACCTTTAAATAACTGGTATAACCTGTCTTAAAATAACAACTTTTGTCATTTTAGTTATTACTTAATTACCTAATGCTATATGTGTTATTTCATAATTAAAAGAAAAAAAAAAAAAACAGTATTGTTCTAGAATGTAGAAAATGAATCCAAACTTGTGTCCAAACGTTTTGATACCATGTGTGTGTGTGTGTGTGTGTGTGTGTGTGTGTGTGTGTGTGAGAGAGAGAAAAAAATGATGTAGTACATGTAAAGATAAATATAGAGCTTGCTGAATGGTATATAGAAATGCACTATGGTATATGGTGGTATATAGGAACGCACTGCTGAATAGTATATAGAAACGCACTATATTATATGTTCAGTTGTACACAAAGTATTACCCCCTGTATCAGTGACATAATGGACTGCATCTGGCATGACTGTGTTTTTATTTTTGTTGGGTTTTTTTTTGTTTGTTTTTTTCAATGCAAGGCTATTGTCGGTCACAGCTATGACTTCACTGCTGTATTGAGATCTTGAAAATGGATTTTTAAGTTAGGCACAGCTATTGTATACTGGTGCATCATGGTTGTGTGCTGAATTGGATGTTTTTTGTCATAATAGAACTTAGGAAAGGGTGTATTTTGTTGGGTGAACTGAAAAGCAGGGCCTCAAACCACTGCTCTTCTAACTTCAATCGCATGTATTGATTGAATATTTGGGAAGAAAGTTCTTTACTGACTCACTAGAAGTCAGAAACCCCATCTGCTGCTAATGTTATTTGAAATATAGGTTAAGATTTATGGTCAGGTCATGTCCTGGAGGAATGATTTTGAAATTCGACAAGTTAAAGATATTTTAAGTGACCAAAGTGTTTCAGAGACCAAATTGTGTGAATAGTGGATAGAGGGTGTATCAAACAGTGTCAGTAGAATTGGTTGCAACATGATAACAGTCCCGTAAAGGATAATTTTGATTTGCTAGTAATTTTCAAGAGTTAACATGGCTTTTAACATTTGCTAGTATTTTCTTATTCTCTGGCTATGCATGGAATATCAGGTCAAGGATTTACAAGTTGATTTGCTAAACCTATATTGCTAATCAGTAATATAGGTGAGAAAGGTTTTGCTCTAGGATACGGAAGGCCCAGGTTCGATTCCCAGCTCATGCCCAAAACTCAGTCACTAGTTGCAGTGCTGGTCCCAAGGGCAAATAAAATGTTAGTGTTGTGCCAGGAAAGGCATTAGACGTAAAACCTATGCCAAGTTGTTGTGCAGATCAGTTGGTCCACTGTGGTATCCCTTCAACGGGAGCAGCTGAAAGACTAACGACAACCTATTTCACCTGACATAGTGAGGCGACGGCAGGATCCTTTATTTGTTTTCACCTGCTTTTATCATAGGGCCTTTTTTCATTAGCCAGGCTGTGTTCGTGCTTGCAGACTGTAGAGTGTGGAAAAGCTGGACAACAAAATCTGACCTTGGCAGCTGTGGTACAAAAAACAGGACCAGATTGGATTATTTGCAAGACAGGCAGCAAATGAATAATGTAAAACAGGATAAATTATGGTCAAATAACTACAGCACAAAACATGGAAATACATTGTCTGACCAAAAATAAATACACAAATCAATGAATTAACTAATCAATAATAAATATGGCCAAAGAAATGAACAATAAACTATTGTCTGAACCATCAACTTTGTGGAAGAAATATGGTTGGAAAAAATCATAAATGTAGATCACTGAACCATTTGGTAAAGCTGCATGGTAAAAAAATCAAAAGAAAAAAATTGCTGTGTTAAATAATTAAAATAAGACCATTTCTGTATGCATGGGATGAGAACTCACAGGATTGGAACTAAACAGTTGTGTGGCCATGTAAAAAAACACTTGTTAGTTAGACAAAAAAAAAGGCTTTGCTAAGAAGCATAAATGAAAAAAGGTCATGTGATCGTCATGTTACTTTGCTGTAACCCTGTTCCCTGAAAAAGCGGGAACGAGATACTGCGTGAAAACGCTATGGGAACATGTCTTTGTTCAGTTGGTGGTGAAGCATGTGTGTATCAAATGCCAGTGCRGCACTGAAGCGCAGCATCTCGTTCCTGCTTTTTCAGGAAACAGCTCCAGCTCCCTTGGGCTGAACGGCCATCTAAGACCGCACCCCAGCCCATGAGGGGAAGTGTCTGACGTTAGCATCTTGTGACGACAAGACGGACCTAGAGTGCGATAGAAAGGGTATGAAGCCCTCGGTGTGTAACATTTATTTGCCTCTGGGGATTGGCCCATGAGTGAAATCCCCTGGCTCTTAGCCACAACTGAAATGCTCTCATGTGCAGAAGGCCCAAAGGTATCACTGTGGACGCAGCTGCCATGAGACCTAAAGATATCTGGAAGTGATGAACAGTCACTTTCTGGTCTAGCTTGATTTCCTTCAGGGTGTTGAGGATGGATTCGACACAAGCAGATGACAGCTGTGCCCGCATTGTGATCGAATCCCATACGACAGCCAAATATTTTTTTATTATCTCTTTTTTATAGGAAAGAGAATTTTTGCGGCATTGAGTCTCAATCGTAAAGAATGGAGATGAGCTAGGATGACATCCCGATGTTGAAGCGCTAGCTCCTGAGCCAGAATCAGCCAGTCGTGTATATAATTCAAATATGGATGCCCTGGAGTCGTAAAGGAGCCAGAGCTGCATCCATGCATTTTGTATATGTGCGGGGTGACAGAGCTAGCCCAAATGGAAGGACCCGATACTGATAATCTTCGCCCCCAAAAGCGAACCTCAGGTGTTGTGGCAAAATTTCTATATGAAAATATGCATGCTTCAAGTCGATTGTGACAAACCAATCTTCTGCTTGGATTTAAGAAACAATCATTTTGACAGTCAWTATTTTGAATCTGAATTTCCTGAGATAGCTGTTCAAGCCGCGAGGATCTAAAATTGGATGCAGTTCCCTGTCTTTCTTGGGAACCAAGAAATACCGACTGTAGTAGCCTGACTCTCTTGTCTGGTAGGGGAACATGTTCTATGGCCCCTTTGCCCAGCAAAGTCTGTAACTCCTGAACCAACAGATGTGCTCGTTCCGATTTCACGGAAGTGGAGACCACGCTGTTGAAACGAGGAACTACGATGTGCAAACTGAATCCTTAGTACCCAAGAAGACACGCCTGCCAGTAGTTTCCATGCTGCCAGCTTCTCCAAAAGGGGCATAAGTTTTGACACTTCGGCTGGATGGGGGGGTCGGTGTTCGATGATCGGTATCCTGAAATGTGGAAGGAAGTGACCGAACACCCAACATTTGCCTCCTGTGGGTGCCAGGGAGGAGACATTATTCTGTGAAGCAGTTCCAGGTGCCCCTCCCCAGGGGGAGACACCCTACGGTCCTGGGCACCTTAGGACTTCCTTTTTGCAGAGAGGGAGCTCCTCAGGTCTGATCTTTTTGAGGCAGATTGAGAAGAGCGGCGAGGTGCACCCTAATCTTTACGAGGGGGTGCACGGCTGGTCACGCTCTCCCTCTGCGCCTCACACCTTGTGCGGGCTAGACCTGGTCGGGACTGGGTGGCTGACGGTCCCTACTCTTGAGCACAGCGGGGAAGAAACCTCCCAAAGGCCTTCCGAACCCTAGTGGCGACGGAATTAACAGTACCGCCAAAAAGGCCGGTAGGTGAGACGCAGGCATCAAGGAGGCCCGCACAATCCTTGATGCCCGTGAGGTTCAGCCACAGATGTCTCTCCATGGACACTATGGCAGCCACAGAACGGCCAATAGCACGTGCCATCTGCTTGGTTGCACGGAGAGACAATTCCATGGAAGCAAGAGAGGAAGTATCTTCTGCCCCTTCACAAGAAGCGCCGGAACGCGCTTGAGAATCGGACGCTAAAACTTCCTGATCCGGAGAGAGCGCAAGAGAAAGGGGGAATTCCCTCTCATGTGCGCCTGCCAGATCGGCACGCGAACCCCACGAATGCGTCGCGGCTCGCTTTCTTTATAGAGTTGCTGCGGCGCATTACTGACTGAGCTTATATAGGCCAAAAATATTTGGCGTGTTTGATACACATATGCTTCACAACCGGCTGAACCCCATGTTCCCATAGCGTTTACACGCAGCATCGAGTGTAGCTTTTGAAAGGGAACTGCTGAGTTTAGATTGAGCCTATTCCAGAGTGATGTACTGTATGTGTTAGGATAAGATGGAAAGCACATGAAACAATACACCCATCATGCGTAGTAGCCACTGTACAAGCCTCTGAAGGCAGTGTTATGATATGGGTTTTCTTTTGTTGGTCAGCTCTAGGCTCAGCAAATGTTATGTGGCAATAAAATGAATTCAGCTGATGACCTTATTGGACTTGGAATTGACAACATCAATTACCATATCAATCGAGTTTTTCTTCCCTAATCGACCAAAAGTTCAAGTCCTTTTTTACACAAACCATTATGTGATTTAATTTAAAGTAATGGTAATTGAGTGAAATTTTAGAGCATGCAACTTTTTCAGGCAGGATAGGAAAAAACAAACAAACAAGCAAATAAATAAACAAAAACAAAGTGATAGAATCTAGTGAAACAGTCCACAGAATGATGTCTGCCCTCCCTGTACCCAAACACAAGCTTCTGAGCATGCTCTGAAACATTCACAAATGTGAAAAACCCACCAAGCATGAGGTTGATTCCTGGAATTGAACTCTTGACGCTGTCCTGGTGTGAGGCCACAGTGCCAACATTTACACTACTGTGCAGCCTAATTTAGAATACAAATATTTTCTAATAACTTTCTTGGCATGTTTGTATTTTTAGAAGAAGTTTTTCTTCCCCTTTACTTTACTTTCAGACCAATGCCAGATCTATGCTAGAATCAGGGTCAGACTATACATCCCATAACACAGCATTGCCTATACAGACTTAGCAGTCACAGACTAAAAACCCCACAGACTGTGATATTAATGGACATACCTAGACTTTTTATCTTCAGAGTATATAAGGATGCTCATATATTTTTATTTCTGTTTTATTTTTAATGGCAAAATTACGTGGAAATCACAGAAAGGTAAGATGTCAGGTTAGAGTAGCCATGTTGAACACCTGTTGACAAATCTACTTGCCTTTATGGAGCATTTGAGTACAAATGAGTTCCTATCAAATTGCAAATAACTTATTTTTTGTAGATGGCTTCTGCTCTACTTCTCTCTCTCTCTCTCTCTCTCTCTCTCTCTCTCTCTCACACACACACACACACACACACACACACACACACATTAAGTGGCTGTCAGAAACACCTAATAAAAAAGAACCAGCGCAAAACCTGTACCATATGTAACCCACGCAAAGGGCAGATGTGCAGACAACTAGGCAGATTTATAGACAGGCAGAGCAGCGGATGACCATGGTTGTTAGGCAATCCCGCCATGTAGCCAATCAGAGAAAACGCACTACATCTGTCCAGCACCCAGAAACCAGCACACTATATGGAACATAAGATAGCACCAGGTATGAGAGCGTTGCTCTGGTATAGGGGAAAGAAATAAGAAAAGTGAAAAGAGAAAGAAAAGTGAAAATAAAAAGAGACACCTAAAAAGACATGAAAATAATAATAAATAAGTAAATAAATAAATAGGTATTAAAACTGTTTATTCATTCTACAAGAGGGGGGGAACCCAACCACAAGTTTGGAAAAAGTCAGAGAAAATAATTAGAAGTGGTCAGACATAAGCACAACTCTAGTAACTCATACCCCTTTCTAAATGGAAGAGAGATAATAAGAGCGATGTATACTGTAAGTGCCCTTACCTTGCGCTGCATGGTGCTCATGTGAGCCAATCATCCTTTGGCAAAATAAACATCCCACAGCCCAACGCTCCCCTTGAAGTCCTGCATTGGGGCTCCCACACTTGGTGGTGCCATACATAAGCGCCCCCTTGTAATAGCATGTTCGCACCAGGTAGAAGCCCACGGACTTGGAGCGTGTGCGTGAGATAATGACTGGTCAGGCAGGGATGATTGGCAAACATGAACAAGCTCTGACCAAATTAATTTCAGAAATAAAAGGCATTTTGCAGCACTTGGTTCAGATCCATGGCCCCCTTGAGGCACAGGTCACTTCCGGGTCACAGATGAACCCTGAATCATTTCCAGGACCAACTCCCACCACCATCTCAGTAGTAGCACAAGCACCCACCCTGGTGGCCGAGACTACCCATGCCACAGCCGTATTCCAGGGAGCCTGAGAGATGTAGTGCCTTCCTACTCCAGTGCTCTTTAATATTTTAGATGCTACCATCTCAATTTCTTACTGAGAGAGCAAAGATTGCATTCATGATATCACTATTGATCGGCAGGGCACTGGAGTGAGCCACCGTAATGTGGGAAAACCTCCTATGACTTTATACAGGCACTCAAGGCCAACTTTCACCATCCACATACGGCTAGTGGTGTTGTCTCCCCTCTCCTTCGCATWCGGTAAAGAGGCTGATTGTGTGCGAATTCCGCACACAAGCTGCCAGTTCGGGCTGGAACACAGAAGCGCTTCCAGGTGCATATTTCAAGTGCTATCGGAAAGGCTAAAAAATGAGCTGGCAGTGCTCAAACTTCCCGAAAAAACTTAGAAACCCTGTTCAGTATGACCATCAAAATTGATAACCGCCTCACCCCCGCTACAGGGCAAAGGTGGTCTCTTCACAGCAAGCGATAGAACTGGAGGTCAATCGGGGGGAACCCATGCAGTTAGGTGCAGCCACAATCTCAGGGCCCCCAAATTTTGGTCGGGCTAGTAGACTGGGAGTGGTATGGTCCAGAGGATATTTCTTAGGTGACAGGTCTAGGCACATACTAGACCCCAAACTTGTTAGGTAGTTCACGGGTAGAAGGGGAGGGGTACTGTAACATGACCACCCGCGCGAAGGGCAACTAGGCAGATTTATAGATAGGCAGAGCAGTAGATGGCCGTGGTTACTAGGCAACCACGCCATGTTGCCAATCAGAGAAGACATGCTACACCTGTTTGGCAGGTTATTTAAATGCCTAGAAACCAGCACAATATGTGCTAAAATTAGATAGCACCAGGTATGAGAATGTTTCTCTGGTATAGGGGGAAAAAAATAAGAGATGTGAAAAGATAGAAACAGAGAAAAATAGTGAAAAGAGAAAAGTGAAAATGTAAAGAGAGACTTAAAAATGTGTGAAACAATGATAATAAAAATAAATAAATAAATAAATAGGTAATAAAATGATCTGTTCATTCTACAAGAGAAGGTGGGGGTACAAGTTTGGAAAAAGTTGGGGAAAAGAATCGGAAGTGAGGCGGCATGGCGCAGACATAAGCGCACCTCTATTCATAGTAACTTATACCCCTTTCTGAATGGTAGAGAGATAATAAGAGCGGTGTATGAGCACCCTTACCTTGCGCTGCATGGTGCTCATGCGATCTAATCATCCTTGGCCAAACTAAACACCCCACGGCCCAATGCTACCTTCTAAATCCTGCATTGGGTCTCCCACACTTAACAACATATTTTGGAGCACCATACATTACATAAGCGCCCCCTCATAACACCATGTAATTGTTACAACCACCCCTCTTCATTTGCTTGTACTATAGAATAGAAACTTTATAGGATTGCATCTCCTCTTCTGTTGTCTTATCATCTTTCCATATTCCACATACCTTTATTCTTTCTATCACCCATGAGCTTCTGTCAGACATACGGTCATAAACTTGCTGTGAGAAAAGACTTACTGTGAAAAATGTAAAAGATCTTGCCAATTACTAAAAGAAATACATTCATTAAGTTGCACATTTGCTCAAGTGGTGTAGACAAGCTACTGCAGTTAAAAGTAGAGCGGTCCCCGGAGGTCTTCATACATAAGGAACAGTAACATGATTACTCAGATACATGCATAACACCAGATATGCTAAGACGAGTGAGAGAGAGGTGTTTACAACAAAGAAATAGCAATCATGTAGATCGGGGCTGTTAAAATCTGGTCCTGGATGGCCAATCTCCACAGTTTGGAATTCACCAAGACCCTAATTTAAATATTAATACTAAACCCAGCTATTAACAGATTAGTTGGAGATGGAGTTTCTCCATTTTTTTCTGTATCTCCAAATAGATGCTTAAATTCTCTCTCTCTCTCTCTCTCTCTCTCTCTCTCTCTCCTTATTCACTGCACATTACATGTCAGGTTTGAGAAACTTTTGTCTTGACAGCATCAGGGAGAATGTGAACCGCTGATTGACAATGCTATGTTGTCGCTTGTACCACCTACAGTTTAATTTGTGGGTAAAGGTGCAGGAAACACACTATGATGAAAAGAAATCTGCATGCCAATATGTAATAAAGAGACAGAAGGGAGAGTCACATGGTGACTCAATAAAAAAAAAAAAAATGCCTCCACAAGAACATGCAAACTCCATGGACACAGATGGGAATCGTCAAATCAGCTGTAATCAAAGTTGTAATTTGGCCCTGGAGATACCAGGCCAAAGTGCTAACCACTACACCATCATGCCAACCCAAAATCATATATTATATTATATTATATTATATTATATTATTGTGGCCATTGGAATGATATGCAGAAGACCAACAAATTCAACTGGATGTTGTTTTATTCCAACTAACAATACATATTGACTGTTAATCTCTGTGTGGAAGAAGAGTAAGTAAGGGGTTAAATAAAACAAAATTTTAGAGCCAACACACTAAAAATGAAATATTCCCTACATATATTAACACAAAATATTATTAATCCAAGAAAATAATAAACTATGTGCAGAATTGATTTTGTGGTGTGCAGTATATAAAAAATAAAACGAAAATCCAGTAAAGAAAATACGTGTTAGGAACCTCCACTAGAGGTCACTGTTCATGTCTGTCTGTCTCTGTAGTTTTTGTTTAGTCTCTGGTGCCCCGGGTCCTGTCTCTCCAGTCTCTGGTGCCCCGGGTCCTGTCTAGTCTTGTTTCTCCAGTCCAGCCTAGTCTCTAGTTCCCTTATGTGTCCTTAGTTAGCTCCAGCTCCATGTTTCCTTATCCCCAGTTCTGTGTCAGCTCCTGGTTCCCTGTGTCAGCTCCTGGTTCCCTGTGTTCAGTTCCTGTGTTTTTCCTGAGCCCTAGTTTAAGTTTGTTTGCTTCTTTGTTTCTGTTTTTGAGTTTGTTTAAATAAAGACTCCGTTTGCACACCCCTCTGCATTCATGCCTACCCTTCATGCCCACGGCAACCACACCATCAGCCGGTCTAGCCAGCACCAACCAGCTAGACCCATGACAATACGGCAGTTGCCATTCTTTTTTTTTTTTTTTTTTCTCAGATTTTCTCCCTAATTTTACCACTGCGCCACTCGGAGGCCTGCACTTGCAATTTTTCACTTAAAAGAAAAAGAACATTCCCTTAGCATTAATTACATCACTGACAAAAAAACTAAAAACAATAAATTATACCCCTAAGATCCTATTGTACAGTTTATTTACTTTCCAACCTTAAGCCTTATACACTCTTAGATAGGCCAAACACACGATGGGAACTTGTATAGCTTGCATATGCTGCATGAAATCAACACATTAAGTGGAACCTTGGATTGCRATCATAATTTGTTCCAAAAGTGTGCTCAAAACACTAGTATTCTCTATGACATTCGAGTGCATGCGCACACACTAACAATCATTGCTGTAAAGTAAAAATAAAAGATATTAACTTGCACTTTACCTTTCAAAAGGATCGCGATGTGCATGAAGGCAAGAGGAGGTACACACTCTTTACTGACGCGCACGCACACACACTAACAGATTCACTGCTTTTTGACAGAGAGAGAGAAACAGGATCTTTAACAAGGAAGATCTCTACAAAACACAAGCTTTGAGCATACACGGTCACAATTTTATAGTAAACAGTACAAGCGTGCATGGATGTTAACTATACGAGTGGTGCACCCGCACTGAGACCGAGCATCAGAGACGATTACCCACAATTCTGCAGCGCACAAGAGAGAAGGACCATTGGCTCAGCTGTGATCTTATGACACTTGGCATCAAAACAAGAAGCGCATGCATGTGACATGATACTCGATGATACTTGCTACTCATAACGTTAGGTTACTTGCGTTACCTCGGTTCTCTGAAAACAGAGCGAGGTATCTCACTATGGGAAACGCCTCAGGCGTGATAGACTATGGAAGCACCAATCACACCACGTCTGCACGCAGAGCAGACCAATCACAGCTAAGATAGTGGCCCGCCTCCTTCACATATAACCAGCTGTGATGCCCTGAAACAGCATTCTTAAGCACGCTCTTCCCCTGTGTAATGCGAGAAGGGAAGCTTGGTGAGATACCTCGCTCTGTTTTCAGAGAACCGGGGTTACTCAAGTAACCTAACGTTCTCTTTCAACAATCGCTCGGTATCTCACTATGGGAAAGATATGGCCCACTCCCGTAGCGCATGCTTTCCGAAGCCGCTTACAGACCTGGTGAAATGAAACTGAAACCAACCTCTCATTTCCTTCATGAGCCGATCTTGAGCACTGCATGAGCCAATGTCGGCGCAGTGACGTCCAGACGGTAAAATCTAATAAATGTATGAGGGGAAGCCCAGCTTGCCGCTGCGCAAATGTCTCCTACCAAGATCCCCTTAAGCAAAGCCCATGAAGTGGCCATATCCCGCGTTGAATGGGCCTTTAAGCCCATCGGGGAATCAAGACCCATAGCTGAATAAGCCAACTCGATTGCCTCCACCATCCAGTGGGAGAGACGTTGCGATGAGATCGGCTTGCCTATGCACTGAGCAGCCCATGAGACGAACAGCTGATCATTCTTCCTGAACGCTCGCGTTCTATTCACATACTGCCGTAGCGCCCGCACCGGACATAACGTATGCAAAATGCGTTCCTCCTCCGAGGAGAATGGTGGCGGGTAAAAAGCATTCAACTCTAAGGTCGTGCAGTTATATCCCGAGTCCCAGACCTTAGGCACGAAGGCCGGGTTAGGCAATAGTGCGACCCTATTGCCATCCGGACTAAATTCCAGACATGCCTCATGCACTGACAACGCATGTAACTCCCCTACTCGCTTAGCCGAAACTAAGGCGAGGAGCAAGACCGTTTTCAGAGATAAGAGTTTCATATGAACCGTTTCCAAAGGTTCAAAAGGAGCCCGGGTTAAGACTTCCTGGGGAAGCCTGAGCGCATTCAAATTCAACCCTTCCACTGGCCACTCGTGCGCCATCGCATCCACACCCAACGGGGCATTCATGTCCTTTAGAGAGAAGTAAAGCGGACACTTTGCGTTTGCCTGCGAGGCGAAGAGATCTACGACAGCTCTGCCGTACTTTTCCCAGATCTGATTCACCACCTGCGGGTGAATTGTCCAATCTCCGTATAACGGATTTCCCCTCGAAAGGAGATCCGCTCCTACATTGAGAATCCCCGGAACGTGCGTCGCGCGCAGTGAGCTGAAATGCGCGCTGCTCCACACAATCAGCTTGCGTGCTAGATTGTGGAGTTGTAGCGAGCGCGTTCCCCCTTGGCGATTGATATATGCCACGACCGTCATGTTGTCTGTTCTGACTAAGACGTGGCATCCCGTTAAAAATGGTAGGAAATGTCTCAGAGCCAGAAATACTGCCAATACCTCCAAAAGGTTTATGTGCACCTTGCGGAGCTGGGGCGTCCAACGACCGTTTACCGATCTGCCCTGAAAGACAGCTCCCCATCCTAGGAGGGACGCATCCGTTGTCACAACCTTTCTCATGGACACGCTGCCCAACGGAGCTCCCGTCCTGAATAAGGAGGGGTCCCTCCATTGATGAAGAGCCTCCACACACTCTGCGTCCGCTCTCACTCTGCACGCGAGGTGTCGGCAAGGGCACAGGTGTTTCGCCGCTACCCATCGCTGGAAGTCTCTCATTTTGAGCAAACCTAGTGAGATCACTGACAGGAACGAGGCCATCATACCCAGAAGGCGAAGGCACAGCCTGAATGACACCAGGTTTCCCCTGCGGAAAAGGCTCAGACACTGATAAAACGCAGTTATCCTCCTTTCTGAAAGAAAAGCGCGATAGGTCACAGAGTCTATTCTCAGACCCAGATACTCTATCTGCTGAGACGGGATCAACCGGCTCTTTGCATAGTTGATTCTGAACCCCAGATTCGTGAGATGGGACGTGAGCGAATCTCGTCCAGATAAGCTGATATTCTGAGACCTCTGTGTCTCAGTGGTGACAGAGCTGCCTCTATGCACCTGCTGAACACCCGCGGTGCTAGGCTCAGCCCGAATGGAAGAGTAACAAATTCGTATGCTTCGCTCTGAAAGGAAAACCTGAGATATTTCCTGTGCGCGGGATAGATGCTTATGTGAAAATATGCATCTTTGAGATCTACCGCGGAAAACCAGTCTCCTCTGCGGATGGAGCGAGTCAGAGCTCCGACCGTGAGCATCCTGAATTTGTATTTTCTTAAGTGCTTGTTCAGAGCACGCAGGTCCAGAATCGGGCGTAAACCCCCTCCCTTCTTTGGGATTAGAAAATAACGGGAGTAATAGCCGTTCTGAGTTTCCCCCACTGGAACTCGTCTTACCGCCCTCTTTTCCAAGAGGGTGGAAATTTCCTCCTCCAAAACCCGAACTGAGTCCCCTTTTTGCCACAGATGCTATAACCCCGTTGAAAGGAGGGGGTTTTACAGCAAACTGAAGCCTGTAACCCTTGGTTACCATAGCACGGACCCATTGAATAGGAGAACACTCCATACAAGCCTCCCGCTGAAGGGCCAGAGGATTTAGGCAAACCGATTCCATAGATGGAGCGTGGGCGCCATCTAGTGGGCGAGGAAAAAACCGGCCGGGATCTGTCTGGCTCAGAGACCGGCTTATCTCTCGGTTCATCGATTTTATTGCTCTTTTGGCTTCCTGCGCCCTTGGCAATGAGCCTGGATGCGACAGGTGACTTTTTATTTGCTCTGGGCTCAGAATTTGGAGTGCTTCGTGAACCTGCACATGAGAACTTGTGCTTGAACTCAGCAGACCACATTGAACAGGTGGTTGCTTTTGCACTTGAGGTTTTTTCGTAAGCCCTCCTTGGAACGTTGTGTGTTGAGGAAAAACTGAACCGGCCCAAACACAGCCTAACATTCCATCTTTCGAAAACCACATCCTCCGCTTCTTTGCGGGTGGGGGAAAAGATGTGTTTAGCTCGGGAGAGGACATCGCAGAAAACCCTAGGTGCTGCCCGTCTCTCCAATGTAGAGCTTGTGTCCTAGGTCTCCTTCTTCTTTTTGCTAGAAGGGTTAGAGGACCTGGACCTCGCAGCCGCTGCAGCGAATGACTGCTTTCCCCATGGCTTAGCGCTTGGAGCTGCGGGGGGGCGAGCCGTCTGCTCCGCGCTCTGGGGTCTTGCAGGTCTGGGCACATTCACGAACCTCCTGTTCTGTGTCGGAGGGACTGGCCAAGGGGGAACAGGAGGACGCATTGGCCTTTTTCTCGGCAAACAGATGTCAAATGCCTCTCTTTCCTTCTTCTGCAGATCGCACCTCTGTCTCATCGCTTCCACCGCCGGACCGAACAGCCCGCTCGCATTCAAGGGAGCATCGAGAAAATCTAATTTCTCCCGTTCCCCGATGCTTGAGAGGTTCAGCCATAGCGATCTTTCGCCCGCGACGGCGAGAGCCATAGTGCGGCCATAGCTCTGCACCGCTCCGCGCGAGGCACGCAGGTTGAGATCTGTTATGTTACAGATCTCTTCTCAGACAGATGGGCTTGGGTTACCGGCGTCTAGCTGCTTGCCTAGCTCCTCCAATAATTCGGCTTGGTAGGCCATCAACATTGAAGTCGCGTTAAGAGCTCTGACTGCCAACGCCGAAGACTTGTATATCTTCTGGTCCATGGATGCGGTGAAGCGATCCATTTTACCCGGAAGCGCCGGACTAGTGGATGAGAGGGTGGTCCGCCTGTTTGGATGCAGGTGGTGAGCGGGAGGATTAGAGAGACCGAGCATCTCCATCTCGCTCGCATCCAGAGATGAGTAGCCCTTGACAGGCACCCGATGAGAAAAAAGTCTATCCCACGATCTTTTCGTCTCCGCTAAACATGCCGGCAAGACCGGAAGCAACTGTTTCGTCGGGGGAAGGCGGGAGGGGAGCCTTTTCCCGTCATATACATCTCGTTTAACGCCTGGATCGCCCTTAGTCACCGGCCAAGTGATGCCAAGCTTAGCAGCCGCGCGCTTGCAGACCTCGATCATATCGCAGTCCACCACCGCCGATGCCGCATCGCCACTCTGCGCGCTCGCGGGCCTGGACGGTTGGGCCAGCGAGAGGATCGCATCCTCCTCCTCATCGTCCGGTTCCTCTCGGAGGAGGCGAGCTAACATCTCCTCTTCCTCCTCCTCATCTCCCTCAACTTCGTCGCCTTCCGCCAGCAGCTGCTAGTCGAAAAGTGGTGTAAACTCTGGGGACTCTGAGTCCATAATATCCCCCCATGAAGTGAGATCACGCGGGGGAGAAGGTTGGGTCCCTTTAGTCGAGGGAGAGGTGGTAGCGAGGACCGGATCCTCTTTGGACGACGCCGCCACTCGAAGCCTCCTCTCCAGGATTCTAGTCAGCATGACTCGACAATGCGCGCAGTTCTCTGCATCCGCCAGCGCGGCCTGGGCGTGCTTGACTCCCATGCACGCGATACACATAGGGTGCGAGTCGCGACCCGAGATCATGAAACCACACGCTGCCGGGCATGAGCGGAAGTTTTGGAAGCTGACATGGTGAGTCAGAATGTTCTAGTCTCAGCTCGCCTCAACGCGTTAGCCCGGACTAGCGACACTCAGTAACGAGTGGACCGAGAAGATGTAAATGAATACAGTAAAAAACCCACAACAGGTTTCGTTTGGCTGTACTGCGTTCGGCAACGTTAATCTTGACGGTACGTTTATGAACTGAGGCAGCGCAGCCTGGGTGCTGAGGAAAGTCTTCACGGGGAAGAGAACAAGAATGCTGTTTCAGGGCATCACAGCTGGTTATATGTGAAGGAGGCGGGCCACTATCTTAGCTGTGATTGGTCTGCCCTGCGTGCAGACGTGGTGTGATTGGTGCTTCCATAGTCTATCACGCCTGAGGCGTTTCCCATAGTGAGATACCGAGCGACTGTTGAAAGAGAACTCAAGACTAGCTCGTTTAACAATGCAAAATGCCTACAAAAATTTTGCTCATTTCGCAGAATGCTTGCAAACTGGATTACTCTCAATCCAAAGGTTTCACACTAGAAAATTAATGCTTCTGAACTCATTTTACAGAAACAAACACAAATCGCAAATTTGAGGTATTTTAAAGGTAATATGCATCTGAGATCACTGACCTGATATGTAAGCTATGCTAATACTCTCCAAAATATCTCATAGACTCTAGGAAGTGCAGTACACAGGAAATASAATTGAACGGTTCTTCTCAATGAGTCTTCAAGTCCTAGTCGTTTGTTCTTTTGTCACGTGACCATAAACACCATGCAGTGGAATAGATTCAAAAGAACGAACGGGACTAGGAGATATGAGAGGTGAGCTGCTCATTCTGTTTATCATAATATGTCCTTAGCTGCACTGTAATATTTTCATTACTGTAACTACAACCAAAATTTGTGTATGTAGAGGTGTCGGGGGTCTGTTTATTGAAAATGTATAATTTTATTTTATTTCTGATCAAAAGAACGAAATGAATGACTCAAAAAAAAGATTTGTTAATTTTGATGAACAAGATTCAAAGAACCGAGTCACTAAAATGATTCAAACTTCCCATCACTAATTCTCATGTGCACCGAGTCACACATGCATGCGATGATGTCATCAAGCATCTTTTAAAGAGCCTCTGTACCCATTCTCACCAAACAGGTACAACATATGGAGTACAGAAATTCAAATGCCCCTCTAACTACCACCCGGTTACATTATATTATATTATATATTTTAATATTTCTTTTTAATGGTCCTGCATCCACCATTGTCTTTTCTGGGCATTTCTCCAGCTCACAAAGTATTTTGGGATTGGTTGGGCCATAAAAGATGCAACATTGCATCTTTCATTTTTAGGAAAAATAATTCCACATTTTTCGGCCACATTTGAAGGAGCCATTCAAATGGGTTAGGATGCTTCTGTCATGACAATATGACTTAAACTCAGTACCTCACAGGACAGCCAGGCAGTTACAAAATCATGGGTTTTAACAAGACAGTGAAATCTAAAACCTGGTGTGGACTGCAGACAGACAAGATATCTGGAAAACATGTAATTGCTCCAACATTGGAGTTCCCCTGCCCTGCGAATTTTAACATTCTCTCAACTCTTGAACACCTGATTTAAATCAGCTAATTAATCTTTTCTGAATTGAAATGGCTGTGATTTTCTTTGATAAAGTAGGAAAAACAATAAAATGTATGGGACAGAGGGGTCCTCCAGGTCCAGGGTTGAAAACGACTTACAGGCTAGCACCGCTAACAAAGGAAAACTGATTAGAATTAAATAGACGTTTGGGTTGGAAAGCAACAACTAAAAGAAATTCAATTTAGTGTATTACAAAGATATTCAAATCTTCAATAGTACATTGCAAATATAACAAAGTTTTACCCTCAGTTAATGTATACAAAGTATACTACCATTATATGTTTACCTTTTTTTTTTTTTATAAAACTTTAAACATACTTCAAAATAAGTGTATTACTTTACAAAAATATATTATAGGTTGGTGTAATTTCCAAAGCACAATTAAATACTTTATTATTATAACTTTGTTCTTATTTTTTGCATATTTTTAAAAATATAATAAAAATAATCGTTGTAATAATGTACAGAAAGTATACATTGGAATACAAATTTTAATACATGGTAGTCTCAGTATATTTTCAGTAAAATTTGAATGTATTTATTCATATGTACTTATTCATGCTTATATTTAGTGCACTACTCTCTCGTGCGCTTTCAGATTCGTTTTTGGGCGCTGAAACTCGCTTTTGCTGTTCAAGATCATTTATGTGTGTTTAAACTCATGTCTCTCTTACATGCACTCAAAATCATAGAGCTACATTTGCACAAACTGCATCACAACTATTCCAGTTAACCACAGATTAGAGTAGGGGCAATACCAGCCAATCAGAATCAATCAATTTGTTGAACACAAATAAACTATAGTACTATTTTGTTTTTTTGTTTTTTTAACTCTGTGCAAATTAAATCTGTTGAACTACAGTAATTAATAAATTATTAATGTTAGTGAATAAAATTACTAATGTATTTCAAAATCATGTAATAGTGTAGAAAATGCATTCAGCATTTGTAAATTATCAAAAACTCCTTGGTAAACCATTTGCAATACAGTAGTATAGATGACTTTGTACTGTATGGTATAGTAATAAAGAGAATAAAGTATATTTGTATTATCCACAATGTGTACTTTGTTTAGTTGTCAGGCTCCATGGTGGGCTTGGTGGATCCAAATGCAGAACATGGAGAGGGAAGAACTCGGGTTGAGTAGTGGTGTCAMTGACTRTAACTGGAGGGTGGTGACTGTAACGTGACGAGGTTGATCTTGGTGAGAATGGTGCTCCGTGCTGTGGTGGGAACCGTAGTGTTACCTTGGTAGGGTGTGAGGACGGACTCGTGGTTGTAGAACAAGCGAGGGTCGAAGCCGTAGAGCTGGGGGAAAAATCCATGATCCAAATCCGTAGTCGAGAAAACAGGCAAGCAGTCAATAATCCGAAATCCAAAACAAGGGTAAATCCAAAAACGTGAGGCAAAGACGTAGTCAAAGAACAAAGTGTGGTCGGTAACTTGGCAGGCTGTGACGAGACAAGACGCGGGAATATTGGGCTGGTAAGGCACTCAATAATCTGGCAATGGGAGGTTGTTTGTGAGCAGGTTAAATAGAGCAGGGCCATGATTGAAATGAGCAACAGGTGTGTGGAGAGCAGAGAGTGAGCCAGTGAGAACAAAGGAGTGGAGTGGAATCTGGAGCGGAAGTGAGCAGGTGAATCAGACGTGACGTGACATTAGTATTTGGAATTGGCTAGAAGTATAACAGCATGCTACTGCTGCAATAAGAATATATTCATAGTATATTACTTGTGTATTTTTAAGACATTAAAACATTGCTGTAATGTATTTATAATAAATTTAAATATTTACTGTGATTTCATTAATTAGTATAAAAAAGTACGCACATATACTGTACTTTAAGTGTACTAAGTATACTTAAAGTTGTTCCACTTTAGCACACAAAAGTATACTTAATACACTGAAATTGTGCTTTTGTGCAATTAATTATTAACTACTAATAACTTAAATGCAGTTAATACAAAGTTGGTTGTTTCAAAATAGCACACTTCATGTATACTAGTCATTAGTCTCGCTGCAAGTACAGTTAAGTATGCTTTGGCATTCTAGAATTAAATATACGTAGAATCCTTTTTTTTTTTTCACTTGGCCATAACAGCACTGGAAATGGAAATAGTCTCATGATAATCTGTAAATTACAGTATGTGAGTCAAAACCTGAGACATCTCCATTTTACAGCTAAACATTCAACCTTTTATAGCATGCTGTTATCTAGCTGAATGATCTACAGTAGACTAGCTAGCTTATTACATTTAGTTTGCATGAAATACACACTTTTTTGCTTAATTTTGCTCAACTTTCCAAACACTTACAATTACAATCAAATGATCAGGGAGTCTTAGTGCGAAGAGATTCCACACATTATCACCTGCACCTGTGTGCTGTTAGCTGTATAATCAGTATCTGTTTTTATTCTTCCATGTTTGCTTGTTTTTGTAACATTATGTAAATGTAGTGTTTACTGCTGCTTTTCTTTCCAAGTTTTATTTGTTACTTAAAACTTTCTTTATTGAAGCTTGCTTATCCAATAGTGATTATGGATCTATCTGTTTTAACACCAGCTGTCTGTGTTCATCACTGAGCTGCCTGTTCTGACAATTATTTCTGGAAAGAGCCTAATAAATCTACTTGGTCCTTGCAGCCTACCACTTATATTTTTCCATTGTTACATGAAAGCGGCATGAGAAACAATAATATTCTTCAATTTGCAGTGCACAAACACGTATTGATTTTGCTAACATTCCTTTATTGAGCAAATCAAAGTTGTAATTTAAGTGTGTCTCCACAATATCATGCATCATCTTTGAAGAGGAGTCGTATCAAGGCAGAATACATCACAAGGCATTTTCTGAGATTAGAAATCAGATGAATTGTCTGGTTAAATTATGAAATGCAGCATGACACAAGGATTTGCTTGTTGTGGGAAGCAATACAACATATTGTGTGGTTATGCTTGTAGGGATGTAGAGCTAGCAGTTTTATTTTCAAAAAGCCTTGTTGAAAATATAGCTAAAATTGTTGTACAATACACAGTTCTTCAAATAATGTTGTTTTATATTAAAGTTTTCATGCAGTATGCGTTTGCATCACTCCATATAAACTACTACCAATGAAAATTATTTTAAATTCTGGGTACTATATAGCCAAAAGGTGGGTGGAATAAACCATGGAGATGGTGGACAATCCTGTAAAACCCATACGTTGTCCTTTTTGTATTCATTAATTTCACTTTATTATAACCTCAGCTAGCTTGGTATTCTGGGCTTGAATCCCAATTTTTTTTAATAAAAAAGCTAGCATGCTATGTAGGGTGTTTTGTGAACTGCTAATGTGAGCTACCAGCTTCTAACACAACGCTAACCAGCTTCTAACAACAGCCTGAATCCCATATCCCAGTCTAACCCTTGATCAAGGCCAAAACTTAATGTGTGAAATATGGGATTTTACACCATAACATAGCAGTACCAGTAAGAATTTTAAACTACTTACACCCCTGTTAATTACACTGTTGGTGGCTAACTTCCAGCTCAACACTCCACCTGTAGCAATTAGTTAGTTTCACCTGTTTTGGAAGGATATGTGTTTCTGAAGCAAAATATTGGTTAAAAACCCAAAAACATTTTAAAAGAACTCAAAGTGTGTTGATAATAATCACACCTTCATGCCTATGACTGCATTACAGCAACGCATTCAATGCAACCGCACTCTCTTTTTATCATAGAGATTGTTTCTTTTATAGATATTGCTTAAACAAACTACCCCTACATACAGCATGGCGGTGAAATAGATTTGACAAAAGTTAAAGTAGAAGCAGAATCTTAAAATAGCATCAGTAAAATGTGAGTAGAGTAACGTGTGTTCAACTCACAGTATCCATCATAATTTCCCCACAGTTTAGGGTGTAACGTAAAAAAAAAAAAAGTAAGTAAAATGTCCAACCTGTTATAAGGAGCACTACACTCTAAAAACTGCTGGGTTAAAAAACAACCCAACC
>QMIH01002505.1:55405-65473 GCA_003987875.1 Clarias batrachus | reverse complement strand
GTGCCAACTTTCCACAACAGATATCGAAAATCATATTCATGCATCATCAGTACCCAGATTTATTCCACAGTATGTGTGACAGTGCAGATTTCCATAAGAAACCGTGATGAATAGATGAATTAGATGAATTCCCATTGATCTGGGTGAAAACTCTTCAGTTCAACAAATATTAATAAAATGACATCGGTTAAGTATTAAAKTCTTTGTTTCTCACTTCAGGAAGGTGTGGTTAACAGATTGCTAGCTCTGCTTTTTTTTGCAGGCACTAAATAACACTCACTTTAATCACATCATAGGCCGCATGGTTGCACGGCATATACAGTTCTTAGGCATATATAATCAAAGTATAAAGAATATACACAGTACCAGTCAAAAATTTGGACACACCTTCAAAATTCATGGTCTTTCCTGTTTTTTCGTTCTTTCTGCACTGTCAGAATATGCAATAGTCTCCTTTGAACAGGTGATATTGAGATGCGCCTGCTACTTATGCTCTGTAAAGCCTTCGTAACAGCTTTACTCTGAAGTGCTGTTTGTTAATTTGTGGTTTTTGAGGTTTTTAAATGCAMTTTTCCTCTGGTAAGTATTGGTYTTGCTTTCTACTACTAATCACTAAAGATTGTWGGGGTTCATTTAAAAAAAAAATCATTCATTCAGGCATAAAAATGCTGCTGAATTCAGAATTTAGAATTAGAATCAGGATTATTGCCAAGCATTTATTTATGTATTTATTTAAGAATATATAAATATGTACATATGTTAAGGCCGAGGCAGCACGGTAACGCAGTGGTTAGCAATGTAGTCTCTGAGTTTGATTCCCGCCTGGGGGTCTGTGTGCATGGAGTTTGCATGTTCTCCYCGTGCTTGGTGGGTTTCCTCCAGGTACTCCGGTTTCCTCCCACAGTCCCCAAATTGCCCGTAGTGTGTGAATGCGCGTGTGACTGTTGACCGGAGGTCGTAACACGGTCGTAAAACTGGAATAAATACAATGGTAAAGACTATTGGACTACACAGGTTAATAGATGGAAGTATGAACCTTAAGACTGAGGCAGCACAAGTTGTATTAATGTAACACTTCGTATTGGTGCATGTCATCTGGCCTTGAATTGTGAAGCCTTCAATCTTGCATGCAATCACAGAGTAACTAATAATATCTGACCACATAACACTGAATATTTTTTTTCCCCCAGACATTAGACAAAATCTTACCAGTCTGATGTAAATGACTAACAAAGACTCATTAATTAGATTCCAGCTTTTTTTAATATATATATATATATATACTGTATATACATATATCAGTTGTTCCAGCATCAGCAATATAAAAAGAAGAAAAAAAACATCAAATCTAAATATTTACACATTATTTCTGTATTGTTCATTTCAGGCTACAAAGACAGGTTCTTGCTACATGTTTATGAGCTTCTTAATATTCCTCATTTGCACAACAGCTAGAATTAACCACAAAAGAAAAGCATAAGCACATAGACACAAAGGTAACACATTGCTCAACTTCCTTATATTCTTTCCTTTTTGTCTCATCGTCTGTTTTGAGTATGCTCTCATGGCTTTCATGACTTTTCTGAAATACACAAATACCATATAAAATAATTTTGACAAACCTGAACCCAAGAAATCCCCCCCGCCTATATTCAGATGTTCAGAAGCTACCAGTATTTAAAAGTTCAAAGCCTCACAATAATTCAGAAGTTCAGATGAGCCCATGTAGATTATTTTAGTACACTGAAAATGCTTTCATTCTTAAACCCTACAGCCTGCATGAGGCTTGAGCTGATGCAGAACCTTCCACTATGCAAAAATTCAGAATCTCAAAAAAAAAATTCAGAAGCTACCATATTTAGATGTTCAAAGAATCCCAGCATTCCTAGGTTTATAGCTTCCCAATGTTCAGACATTCAGAACGTCTCAATAGTTAGAGCTTCAAAAGCTTTCAATGTTAAGTTCTAAGAAGAACCCAATAATGAGAAGTTCAGAACTTTATAACGTCCAAGTATTCAAAAGTTCAAGGAAAAAAAAACAAGCATACAGTAATTTTCATAGATTTAGCTCCATATTCAAAAGTTCAAAACTGCAAAATTTGAAAGTCCTTCCTGTGTGAAGTTTCATCACTCAGTAGTACTCAGTATTGGGACTCCTGAACGATGTGGTCCGGCTGCTTTGAGACGACAGGATGGTGTTCTTCAAACACGGTATGTGCTTAGCTAGAAGTTTGAGGAAATGACTCTGGAATTTCTTTCCCACGAAAGTGTAGAACACGGGGCTGATGCAGCAGTATAAGTAAGCGATGTTACGCGTGACATATTCGGCATATTCCAGGTCATCGGCGCATGATCTGTCTCTGGAGGACAAGCGGAGCGCCTTGAGCAGGATGACCACGTTGTAGGGCGTCCAGCAGATGAAAAACGTGAAGATGATGACGAAGATGAGYTTGACAGCCCTGCACTTCTCTTGGATGCGTGTGGAGACGATGCGGATGGTGATCCGGGCGTAGCAGTAGAACACCATCATCAGTGGGAGCAGGAAGAACAGCCCGAACTGCTGGTAGTAACCCATCAACTGCCATGTGCGTATGGTCTTGTAGACGTAGCCACTCTCTTCACACACCCAGCCAGACATTTTGTTCTCCCGTACGTTGTACAGGACTATGTCCTTAAGGCTGGAAAGGAAACTGAGAAACCAGACGACGAAAGATGTCCAGAAGGCGTACATCCTCCGGCGGCTCCGGGCGGCCGTGATGGCGTGGACAACAGCCAGGTAGCGGTCAAAGGTCATGAGCGTGAGGAAGAGGATGGAGCTGGAAAAGCCGATCGAGTACAAGCTTCCTACCAGCTTGCAAAGGAAAGGACCAAATATCCACTCGGAACGGTGGTAGACAGCCCAGAAAGGCAAGGTGCAGGCGAACAGGAGGTCCGAGACGACCAGGTTGAGCAGGAAGATGTTGGTGACCGTACTGAGCTTCTCATACTTGTAGATGATGCACAGAACCAGACTGTTCCCCAAAAGGCTCAGTAAAAAGTTCATGTAGTAGAACGTAGGAATGAACGTCGCGCCGAACTGGATCACTTCGGTCTTCTCGCACAGCATCACCGTCTCGTTGACGACRACGTAACTGAGGTCTCCTGTGGTGTTGTCATCATCGAAAAAATTATCCAGGTACGAATCATTGTCCTCCATGGCAAGCGTCCCTGCGACCTCAGAGCGACGACAAATGAAACAACCAGCTGCTGTCCGATGTATCAGAAACCAGGGGTTTTTTTTAGTTAGCACGATGGAGCGTATACCGTCGCGATGCGAACCTTTCTGCAGCTCAACATCAACTGCGATGAGGTTTAACAGATGCTACTACTCTAGCGCAGCATCAGAAAGAGGAAGCGCACACACACACACACACACACACACACACATTTACTGGCAGCTTTTACCCTCAGCTTCCTATCCGTCCCACTTCGAAAAGACTGTTTTACTATATCTGTACACAGAAACTGGTAAATGTAAATCAATTACTAAGGAAACAAATATTGTTTAGGGATAAAAAAATCTTTTTTTATTCGATCATTATTAAGTATAAATGGTTTTAATTTAAATGTAAACAAGACAAGGAGTATGAAAATGACAGACACATCAAAATCTAAATTAGCAGACATTCTTCAAACAAACGAACGAAAAAAAAAAAAGAAAGAAAATTCACAACTTCAGTTAGAGAAGGACTTAAATAGAACGTGTTGCTGATGAATCAGGGTTGAAGTCGGGCTGAGGGGAAAAGAGCTGCTCGTACTATAAAATGGAAGCAGACTTTCAAGATGAATGTTCAAAAAATGCAGTAGTCCCCACACACACACACTCACACACTTCAACATGATCCATGAAACACAGAATAAGCTTTGTTCCTTCTTTTTTTCTTTTTTTTTTTTTTTTCAAACCGAGATATATCCTGAGCAGTCGTAGCTATCAGCCAACACTTTTATAACGAGACATGGTTCCAGGCTAGCTGTTGGACTACTTCGCGTCTAATACAGAGGTAGTGTTTCGAGAGGCAGTGCGACACCTGTGTCTATTTACAATAAAATGCAATTCACAAACGCGAGCACCAATGTGGGTTTCAAGCAAATATGGTTTCAGGAGGACGACGTGGCCTGCGGCCGGGTGACTCAATACGAAACAATCGTATCTTGGTYTCTTAGTGTTTGTTATTGTTTGTTGTCTTACGTTTGTTTTCCAGATATGAGTTCTTCKTTCTCATCMCKACCAAAAGTCWAAAGTTTGGACACACCTCCTAACTCCGTGGTCTTTCTGATTTGTATTTTTTTCTATGTTGTAAAGGCGTCCGAAATATGCAGTAATGTGCTTCTGATACTTCTGCTCAGTAAAGCCTTCATGACGGCTCTGATCTGAGATGCTGATTATCAATCTGTGATTTCTGAGGCTGGGGACTCTAAATGAACTTCTCCTCTAMAGCAGAGGTAGGTTTTGGTCTTGCGTTCCTGGGGAGGTCTTCATGAGAGACAGTTTCATCACAGTGCTTGATGGGTTTTGCAAATGCATTTGCCACAATACTGTTCTTGTTGTTATTTTTTACATGTTTTTGTTCTTGTTTTCTTGTTGTCACCTAATTACCTAATGCTATATGTGTTATTGCATAATGCTATATGTGTTATTGCATAGTTTTGAAACGTCCGGTTTTGTCCAGGAATGTAGGAAATAAATCTGTACTTGGATGTGTCCAACCTTTTGACTGGTTCTGTACATACAGTACTATGTTACAAGCCCGGCACAAGGAAAACATCTGCATGCTGCTACAGTACATTACAGGATCATTATTCTAGCTTCATACCAACATGAATACAAAAAAYCTCAAGTACAAAACTGGCACTTTACAAACTCTTAGCCCTTTTATCTGGGCCTAATACAGAAGGTAATATCAAATAAATCCAAATCAAGCACAATCCAGAACGTSACCTTAGACAGTACGAGACTTGAATTGTCTGCTTGGGCTCAGGACCACGGAGGCCCGTAAAAAGTCAATACGAAGTGCGGATTAAGATTAAGATCGCTAAAATCCGGGCCCTTTGATGAAGTGTCCTTGCTGGTCGGCGTAACCCATGTAGCATGAAGACGGGTCACAGACGCCGGCGACTCCTGGAGGACCTCGTTTCCCCGGGATACCAGGTGTGCCAGGTTTTCCTGTAGAACCTGCGGGGCCTGGATATCCCTCTCCGTCCTGTCCACGAGGGCCTTGTAAACCTGGAAGAAAAAATGTGYAGTTATTTAACAAGAGATTCTACTGCAGATTATAGATTAAGTCTGCATTCGAGGATATGAGTAAAAGCTCGAGTGTCCGTAAATTTGTTGAACTGATATCTAACGGGGAAGTGGAAGCTCGAAGGTTACCGAGCTAGCACAGAAGCCCCAGCTTCACCAGTTTGCCCCAGGTGTGACCTTAAACAACCCTCTCTCCTCCAGGGGTGCGGTATACTGTAGTAACTGATCATGTGCTCGAACCCGAGCTTATATATCTCGAGATACAGGGATATGCAAAGAAAGAATTTCACTGTGCAGTTATGTGACAAGTAAAGGTATAATTTAAAGTTATAATGTGGTTAGTTAATTTAATAGTACTGTATGTAGYGAGCCAAATGGGATATTGGTGTGTRTAGTAACAGAAAAGGAGAACCCCACACACACACACACACAAACACACTTCTGGTTCTGTTTTTCCCCAGTGCCTAGGCTTATGATTGATCAACCACTGTACAACACATACATGTACGATGTAGATAGCGTAGTACCTGGTGGGCCAGGTGGACCCGGGAGCCCATTCCGACCCATCTCTCCTTTGGCACCTTTCATACCTGTTGTTCCGATTTCACCTGTAGCGAGAGGATAAAATGGATGCAAAATTGATGCAAACCACAGAGTTTCTGTTTCATTTACAAAGATTGAAAGTACATGAATAGCAGCAGTTCCTCTCATCTCCAATCAACAATGTGTCAACTGTTTGAAGAAAGAAAAAAAAAAATATATATATATAGTGGTTATAATTTATTCTTGTTTTTACCTTTAGGGCCCACGGGCCCCGTAGCCCCAGGTTGTCCTGKGTATCCCTGAGATCCAGGTCTGCCGGGATAGCCTGGAGTTCCAGTCGGGCCTTTCGGCCCAGGGGGGCCTGGATCACCTGGGGGGCCTTTAATCGTCTCACAGTGTTGGCATGCTCTGGGGGACATCGCCTGAAGGAGCTGCGGCAGTTGATCTGTCGAGAAAGTGTAGTGTAATACATGTAAGTGTTATAGCTAGGAGGTTTTTATTAAGCAGCACATTCATCATCGCTGATGGTTCGTGTACATGGAGCATAAATAATCCGAGGCTAATAAAATTTTTAAGTTTAAGTTTAAGTTTAAGTTAAAAAGTAAAGTTCCGCAACATAAAAGGTAACTGTGATTGGCTAAAAAATGACAAGGTATATTGTTATTCTATATTGTTATGGATCAATAAGAGATGTTTAAGTCAAACATGGACTTTTGATCGTGCAGAATAACGGAACAGTTATGAGAGTAAACATTTCTCTATRTAATCCGCTGCTACACTAATGCACTAATGCACTTATCCCTGCTTTTCACTAGTGCTTGGATATCATCAAGGTAGAAAGTTTGAAACGCCGGCCCCCCTGGAACTCCTTTAAATGTTTCAAACATGTGTTAATGGCTTGGAGCGAGATCAGGACTGTACAGCGGATGCGGCAATAACTCCCAGATGTGTGTCTGTAAGGTGCAAGTGGTGTTGGTGAACGATTTTGTGTACAGATCCGTAAGTCGCCGACAAGTCACCGTCGATTCTCATGGAATAGGTGTTCCACTCGCTGGGCTCTGTGGCAGGCGTACGGCCTTCTTTAAAACTTTTTAAATATATTACTGCGGCTAAGAGTCTCATCACCGAACTGTGCTTGAAGTTTTCTTTAAACGTCAATCTGTTCTTTACGCCTTCATTCACAATAAATTTCATGACAAGACTTGACTTGACCCGCGTGTTATTGTGAAGAATTATGGATTAYTTTACAAATCGAATAGCAGATTTAAAGAAGTGAACGACAAAGGGGAACCGATCATGATAACTTCCTAAACTTTACACTGATTTGTGGTTTTTTTCAAAATTACAACCCCAACCGAAGGTTTCTGAGAAGCAACATAATAATAATTTACAAATCAAGTTTGCGCTTAAGATGGCACGAATACTCTTACTCAACTATAACATATATGAAAGATACGGTAATGTGCTGAAGGATCTGGATTGAGCAACTGTGTCTGTTAAACAGACTTATGGCTTTCCTCTAAAATAGAGAATTGAAAGCGAAGCTGCTTCTTCCACAGCTACAGATGTTTCCAGCTTGCAGCTCACACACGGTGCCAATCTTTCCCACTCTAACAATGTGCACAAGCACACACAGCGAGGCATTCAACTAACAATATATATATATATATACTGTAAATCAAGTTAGGACTGGTTGGTTTTGTGTTGGGTTTTGGTGTGGAAATACAGTATGTTGGTGTGTGTAGTAACAGGAACACACGGTGTGTCACGATCCCTTGACCACAGTGACCACTCGAGCTTAGAGGCTCRAAATCTGTTCATCGTTTCTAGATTTTAAAAAGCACTTACTCTGCAACACCGATGCACAGATCTTCATCAACTGTTCTTCTGAAGGCGGCTTCCCCTGAAACACGGATACAGTGGGTTATTATCATATACAGTATTTACGATCTCTTAGGATTATGAAACATATGTCRATATTAATTATTCTTTATTCATCTTGAGTGACTGTTTTTATCCTGGTAAGGATTGTAAAGTCTATGCCAGGATATGAACAAAGCAGGAACACAGTCTGGATAGACCTCCCATCTATCACAGGACACCATACACACACACTGAATCACACACACTTTCACAACTACTGGCAATTTAGGGTTTAGGAATCCAGTGAACGCAGAGGAAACTCATACAGACATGTAGGAAACCTACAGTACAGAGTAAACCRAGCTCAGGATCAAACCCGAGCAACCTGGAGCTGTGAGGCTGCATCACAACAACACTTTCGCCTGTTAATATTAATGAATAAAAATAATGTAAATAATATCACAGATATGGACAAATCATATGTTTATAACTTAGCCTACTATGCAAAAAGTTTTTCCTTTTCTTTCCATCAAAAAAATGACTAGGGGTGCCAACTTTCGCACTAAGCTGTAATGGCATTTCCTCAGAAAGGTTGGGTATCGCTTCTTTATTTTTATTAACCAGGATATTCTTGGACACGGATTTGCGCACATCGAGTTTTATTTTTGTCTGCTCCTCCTGAAGAGTGTGTAATCCTGTGATTCGAGGAACACTTACTGGTTTTCCTGGGTAGCCTGGGATACCTGGTTGCCCTGGCAACCCATCGTTTCCTGGAAATCCTCGCGGCCCTGCTGGTCCCGTTGGACCAGTTTCTCCCTTTTTCCCATCAGCTCCTCTGATTCCAGGATCTCCGGTTCCACCCCGCTGAGACAAAAAGAGCGACAAAGGAGAGCGATCAGGAACCACGGTTCAATAAGAACTGTATGTATAATTGTAAATAAATTTGATGACGCAAACACACGTTAAACTGTTTAAAAACCTAAAGTAACTCTTGAGAACATTTAACGCAACTCTATCCTCTATCATACAACAGCTAAAAACCAAGGAGGCTAAACCACACTTCCTCCTAGTCATATATGAAACTGCTCCTCATACAGAGCACCAATAACAGGCAGACCAAAGTGCTATCCATCCTCTTGTGCATACATYGGTGGAGCAGGGGCTTGAACCGGCGACCTTCTGTTTAGTAACTCATAGCATCTGGTGTATTTGGGAGGAAACCGGAGAACCCAGAGAAAACCCATTACGCACAGGGAGAACATGCAAAATCATCTTTGTGCCTCCATGCACAAAGACCTGACGCGGGAATCAAACCCAGGACCTGGAGGTGCAAGGTGACAGTGATAAAGTCCAAGCCACCGTGGCGCCAGCTCATCCAAACACCATATTATACGACATGATTACCAATCACAGAAGACTTCAAGCGCAGTACGAGAAGACTCTTAGCCAGAGTGAAACATTCTGAATGGTGCAAACGTTTTAAAAGAAGTCCATGGTCCATAAAAGACGATCCTGGCTGAGGTGGCTCAAAGCCCAGCGCAGTTGTTCACGWGACCATTATGCCTGATTGCTTCAAAATTGACTAATAATTTGCCGGCAACTTGCTGAAGAGACGCATCCGTCAATCATTCACCAAMACAGGAACTCGGCTGGGAGTTATTGCCACATCCTACATGCACAGTCTTGACCTCGCTGCAAGTCATTTCCAAATGTTAGGGCCATTAAAGRAGTTCCTGGGAGGCTGGCATTGCGGATGTGAAGTAGGCAGTTTAATCATCGGAGTACTCTTTCTACTTTGATGATCCAAACACTAATGAAACACTGGGGTACGTGCATTAGTGTAGCAGGGGATGGAGGGGATATAGAGAAATAAAGGGAGTTTTTTTTTTTTTTTTAACTCTTATTAGTGCGTCTGTAGTTCTGTACAATCAAAAGTCCCAGTTTGACTTGAATGACTTTGCCTAGTCCCTGTGGGCGGCTTAGTAGAACTTTGATCATTTAATTTATTCCTGATATGAAGACACTTTTTACTTTCCCCCTCCCACTCCTATCTAACTATCTACAATCTTGTTGAGTGTGGGTTTACATATTTTGCACTGACTGGGATAACCATCTCGGTTCTTGTTCTTGCTGAGTTTTAGATCGTGGTTTGTAATTCCAGCGAAATCATTGAAAAAGACACTTCTCTCAAYTGACTCCGCCCCTGTTCTGGTGAAATGAATGTATTTTTACTTTATTAAGGAAAGGACAATTCTCTAAGAATGAACAACAAACCGAACACCCAGATTGTACAGTGTCTTTACTGTATAATGGGTTCATTATTATTATTATTATTATTATTATTATTATTATTATTATTATTATTATTATTATTATTATTAT
>QMIH01002505.1:18367-33124 GCA_003987875.1 Clarias batrachus | reverse complement strand
TATATATATGCAGTATATAGAGCAAGAGGTTTCCAAAGAAGATCAGGGCAAAACAATGAAGGAAAGCATACTCTCAAGACAAAGAAGCAAACACAGCAATAATATGAACATTATTAAGGAGGTTTTAATAGTTGGTCATGGTTGGTAAGAAGAAGAAAGGAAAAGCAATATAGAAACAAACCAGCTTGACTGTCCTCCTGATCATGTCCTTTGGTGTGGGTCAGGAATAGACAGATGATAAACGATCCCAAGTAACATTTCCTCATTATACCGTAGGTCAACGGGGCATCAAAACCTAGTCTGGAAAAAGGGTAGACGCAAGTCAAGTTATGGACATGTTTTTAAAAAGTCCACGGAACCATGCAAAACAATCTATTCATCAATCTGGACGTGAAAATAGAGACCAATTCCTACATTAAAAATGGCTTAGCAGGAACAGACAATGCTCTCTCCAGCAGCTTAGTGCACCTGTACCAGGTGGTCTGTGTTCTTGATCGTTTGGTTTAGGCTTTGCCGGGACCTGAGAGAGAACAAAAATATGCATTCCTTTAAAGTCTTTGGCTCAGTCCTCCTTTATTGCAGACGCTACACTACTTCTATGATGCACCACTGACAAACTTTCAATGCATGTTTTCTAAAAAGTTAGAAGTTGGCACGCGTCACTCACCTCTTTTAAGACTCTCTGAGATCACGACAGCTTCCCAAAAGAGTTTCAAAAAACTTGCACCAGCTACAGTATGCTCATCATGAGCACGAGCCACCGTGCAGACGTACAGGATGGAAGGAGGGATGCAGGAGAGTGTTTATAGCTACACGGACAGTGACGTATAACAGTGCTCAGTGCTCTGAATGAGATGGCGAGAGGGCTCCGAGAGAGAGGGAGAGGGAGAGAGAGAGAGAGAGGAAGGGAGGAGTGTCTGCTCAGCCCCTCCACAAAAACCACCTTCAAAGGAAACCTAAATGGCTGCACGCTTTCAAGACACAAATAGTCCAACCAACACTGTCAACCGTTTAATTATTTGGCGCAGCCTATTAAGATTAGAGCTAACTTAGGAGGTGCTTGAAAAAAAAAGGACAATGCTCTTGTTCTTCCTCAGACCTGAATTTGGACTCCAACAAAATATTTGTCCAAGTTTAGGCTAAATACATTAACACAGATGGCGGCTACTTACATTTACTCAAGGTGAGCGTTCAAACGTGATAACCGCCGCCACGCTCTCYGCCAGCGGGGTTCTGAGTGGGAAGGTATGTTTACAGGATAAGGTGCAGACAGGACGCATTGGGATAAAACAGTCAACGTGAACCACCAACGGGAGACGGGGTGGGCTTCTCAAACTGCGGCGTGCTATTTAAAACGTGTTTATTTACACACGTCCTCTGTTTAAACGCGGGTTACATGTATTAGCGCAGTTATTTTAAATCAAAGGTCGGTGCAAGCAAATTTTTAAATGTTCAGGTTGGAAGCTGAGACGGATGGAGACGAAGAGGAAAGGGGGAAAAGGTTCTCACAGCGGGGTCTAGGGAGTGCCACGGGTTTTTATGCTATTTTGGTACAGTGGTTGGAAGTCACGACTCAATGATATGACAGTTGACTTTTTATTGTTCATTTTCATCTATATGGCTTATTCTGTACAGGGTCGCAGGGGCCTGGAGCCTATCAAGGCAGGGTACACGCTGCATATGTGTACGCACACACACACACACTACGGACAATTTGGGAACATCAATTGATCTAATCTGCATGTTTTTGGACTGCAGGAGGAAACCGGTGAGAACATGCAAACTCCATGCACACAGACCTGAGGTGGGAATCGAACCCTCGACCCTGGAGGCGCAAGGCCACAGTGCGAAATCTCTACGCTACCATGCCGCCAAGCTAACAGCTCACATCACAGCACGTTTTGCAGTGAAATGCTCAAACACAGGTCTGTGACATACAAACAAAAAAAGGAAAGWTTGAATAGATGAGAAAGACGGCACTACAATAAAAGAAAAGAGGAAAAAATTGCACCGGAGAACATAATTAAATTAAGTATAGAATTTCAAAAAAAAAACATTTGTAATAAATTAAAAGTAAGTCATCATCATTTATTTTAAATGGTCCAAATTTTTTTTTTTTTTTTTTTACAAAACTCAAAAACATATATTCATCCATCCATGAGAACCTCTGTAGTCCAACAAGGGATTGTGGAGGCCAACGGTGACCACTGAATTTATTAACAGCATGACTAAATATAGAGACTATTATGCTGCATAATTTATAATTATTTTGAATATTTAGAATCCATGAATTGTCTTCAGGCTTTAATCCTCAGCTCAGGTTTACAGAACTTCAGTGGGCTTCAGTGTTCATACTGTATGGGTTTCCTCTGGAGATGAACTCACTCATCATCTATACCGCTTTATCCTGTATTCAGAGTCGCGGGGGGCCTATCCCAGGATATTTAGGGCTTGAGGCGGGGTACACCCTGGACAGGGTGCCAAGTTTAGCAATTTAGGAACACCAATTATAATATACTATAATTATATAATAATAATGTTAATATACCGTAATTTGCATGTCTTAGGAGGAAACCCACCAAGCAAGGGGAGAACATGTAAACTCCATGAACACAGATACGGGAATCGAGCATGGCTGGGAATCGAACCCAGACCATGGTGGTGCAAGGCGACAGTGCTAACCAGATGAACGGTCTATGCTAAATCACTTCTCCTCCACTGTAGAGCTCCCTGTACTGTCAGTCAAGCCAAAAGAATTCCTTACCATTCTAGACTGACAGCTTTTCTGAAAGGTGAGGATGCCATCGACTGGCTGACTTATTTAATCATAATAATCATCACCTAGACTGATTTATTGGTCAGCTTTTCTTCATTAAACCAAAAAGGAGAACAACTCCAAAAAGGAGAAACACTGCAACATCTGGAAATCCCACAATGCACTTCTGGAGTTTCCAGTCGAAGCAGGTGAATGGCATGTCTAGTTCCCATAATGCAATTTTGCAATTGTGATTTTTAGGCGCAAGGAGCATCAATATAATCTTATATGCTTAACGTATTTTAACAGGAACAACAAATGATTAAACGTTTGGCCGAAAGATGCATTTTAATAAACTGGAATGTCGGAAATGGTGTCTGTTTATTATTTATTATAAATATTTATTATATTCTGGAATCTACCTATCTATCTCCCTGGCAGCATTTAGTGTGTGTGTGTGTGTGTGTGCAATTGTTTAATAATGTCATTTTTTTCTTGTTTCTTTTCTGTATAGTGTATAATGTGTTAATATAATGTTTAAACTCAGTTCTTATTCAAATGTAAAATTAATAAAAATGAAAATAATTACAAAAGAACAAAAATGTCCTACAAAGACAATTTAGTTTCATTTTGCATCCAAACATCAAAAAAAAAGAAAGGAAAAAAAAAATGAGAAGAAAATATAAAAGTAGAGGCCTGAAACATGTTTATAGGCCAGACAGTCGATCTGATTATTAGTGTTTAAATCATTGAAGCTTATTTCTACTAATTAAGAAACAGCTTCCTGGCCCTATAGTCCTGAAGAACCCGCTGCGCTGGATGTTTAAGCATTCCTGCTCCAACACACTTGGATCACAAGCTAAAGAAAAAATAATAATGTTGTAAAGAAAACAACATATTACATGACAGAGCAGTTTTCAGATGGAAAGAAAAATAACTTATTGTAGTCTCCTGGGTTTTGCATGAAAATAGAAAGAAGCGAGTGTAATGAAGTTAACAGAAAAACCTAACAGCTGTTTAACTTATAAAGCTGCTCACATCTGTATCTAACACTACTTTGATTATTTTTTATGTTTTCATACCAAATATTGACTGTTTATTTTATTACTCTTTAGTGACCTTGATAAAGTTTCTTTTATGCTAATATGTTTAAAACATTTTTGCTTATGCCATTTATTGTATGTGGCCAAGACAAGTACTGCAAGTAACCTAGCCTAACAGCTGTTAGGTTTTTTCTGAGTGTGCTGGAGAATTTGTAAGATATAAAAAACATACAGGAAAATGTGTACTAAAGATATATAAAACAAATAAATATATATGTTTTTAAGTTACAAATTATCCATGACAGTGCTCGAAATAAAGGGCTCTCCTAGTGTCTGTAGGTAACTTTATGATGGTGTGTGTGACATGATCCTGTGGGAAGGAATTTGTTCAAAGTTTACTTAAATTAGAGAAACAGCACCAACTAAATTAGTTTATTGGAATTGGTTAAATTGGACATTTCAAATTTGAAAACAAAGGTAATGCGCTGAGTAGAACTGAAGCATGGTTAACACTATTTAATTCTTAAATTCTAAAAAAAAAAACACTATATATTTTTAACAGACCCATATAAATCCCAATACAGATACGCAAATGAATACATGTTGCGCAAATACCTTTATTCCTCCCACAGTGGGGAAATTTCTAATGTGTTAATATTAGGTGCTATAATGAGATGTTTATGTTATATGGTGTTACCAAATATTTCACTGATATGATCAAAAAACGTTCCCATAATTCTGCTTCTGGAATTTAGCTTTGCTTAACTGAAGAAGACATTGAAAGCCTCTATTAAACTGATTAAACTAATCAGTTAATAAAGAGCACTTTGAGTTGAAGTGAATCATAAACCAGAATAAAATAATTAAAAAAATTTTTAAAAACCCACTAATGGGTTTGTCCAGGATAAAAACAGGTGACCTGTGGATTAATAAAAAGAAATGTTTCCTTCTTTAACGCGGTGCTCCACTAGAGGGCGATATTTCCATACAGGTTTGAATTCCAGCTGCAGCGACACGTCGCCCCCTAGTGGACAAAATTTGAGCCGGCATAACTCATTCTGGAACTGTGTCGCCCTGTTATAATATAGAAACCGTTATTATGGCACAAATTTTCCTCCCCACTAGGGGGCGACGTATCATTACACCTGGCATTCAAATCTGTTTAATAGCAGAGGACAAGATGCACATATAAATAAATAAGTTCAAGACTTCTGTGTCACAAATACTGAAAAAATATTCATAATCTTAAGAAGGAAAATAAATTGGAGGCTTTTTGGTGTAATAGTGTATTCTTGTTGGTATTTATAATATAAATGGATATCTAATAATACTKTAAATTAGTTGAATTAGGATTTTTTGCTTTAATCATTGTAAGTGAGAGGTGCCATTATTTATGGCTTAGTCATCGCCAGTCAATGTTGCCATTCCAGCTGCCCACTGCTCACACAAACCCATCTGTTGAGATATATTTAAAAAAAATGCTAAAGATGCCACACAAAGTTCTATGACACCATATGTACACAAAAGTGACACTTTATTAGGAACAGATAGCATAAACTAGTTAGACGTTTCACTCGTGTCTGGGTCACTTCACATTTATGTACTTCTATCCCGTCGAATAGATAGTGAGCGAATGTCACTTGCGTATGCTGTAATAAAAAAATGTAATTAAATGGGAATCATGGGCTTTAACGTTAACAGCGACGGGTTCATCGTCTCGAATTTACCGCCCTGTGAAATAAAAGGCTTTATAAACTTTATAAGATAAAATATATCTATGATCTCATCATAGTCCAAAGAGTCTGTCAGGTCTTTTTCGAAAGACAGGAGACTGAGAGGATTCAGCTGTGCTGTCAGGATCGTACCCCGGCTCGCGGTCTTGATTTTATTTACGCTTGAGCAAATTCTTCCATCTGTGCAARTCGTTATCGGGAGAGTCAGCAGGATGCGTATTAAGAGGTGCAAGTTCGGGAAGCTTTCCTCGCCGCACGCATCGTAAACCTCTATTAAGGAAAAGCACGATCCTGCTGACGACGTCCGGCGGAAAGTTTGAGAAAAAGCGGACATCTCGTCATCGGAGACGTCAACGCCGTAGGACCTGCAGACAGGACGGATGATTTCTGGAAGGTTCTTCGTGTCGCTGTTGCGTAACGCGTCTGCGGCGTTCATGATGCCGTAGGCGTCTGGGTGAAACCTACTGTCGAGTTCGTTAATCTGCAAGTCAAGGACTTGATCCCAAAGTGCACGCAGGTCTTCAGCGCAGGACACTCTTGCGGATCTGCGCAAGGACGTGGAACTGTCATGATTTGTGAGTTTTCGTTTCCTGGAAAACGAAACGTCCCAGTTTACGATCTCGTTTTTTGACGCTAGTTCATCGGACGCTGTCGAGATACGATCGAATCCGTCGTGTCGCAAATCGTAAAGACTCTGCTTCAGCCGCTCGATCGAATCGATGATTTCGGTCAGCGATGCTTTCTCGCTCTGCAGGAGCTCGCTGGCACGCTGGGACACCTCGAACAGTTTGCACGATGCAGCCAAAAGAAACGAGAACTTCTTGGTCTGAACTTGCTGAAGCAGGGACTGCGCTTCGAGTCCAGCTAGTCCTCCACTCTCTGCGAATTCTGTCAACATCTCCAAAACGACATCGAATGAACAAAACACGTCCGTCGTAGAGCCCAGGCGCGAACCGACCTCAAGAGGCGGCCAATCCGGATGCATCTCTTTCTGGATCTCGAGAAAGCGAGACGCACGAGAACCATGCGTCAGAAACAGATGCAACGCGTTAACGGTTTCAAAAAACGTCTTAAACTCCGGACACCCTTTCGAGGCGTCACAGAGCACCGAGTTCAACCGGTGCGAACGGCAGTGGACGTACATCGCACGAGGAAAAGTGCGCTTCAGGATGCCGTCCACTCCAGACATCACGGATGCCCCGTCGAACCCGAAACCCACGCACAGACCAGGATCCAACTCGAAAGGCTCCAAGATCTGCAAGATTTTCAAAGCAATTCCTTCGACCGACTGTGTGTCGCTGACGTCGACGAATCCGACGACGCGTTCCTTAATCGAGCCGCCGTGCAGATATCTGAGACACACCGCGACGAGTCGGCGTTCGGACTGGTCCGAGCACTCGTGAGTCAGGACCGCGTAATGGGTCTGATCGGAACAGGAGTTGTGTAACTCCTGTTTGATTTGACGGAGCAGCAGAGACGCCGCAGCGTCTACGAGGTCGTTCCGGATCTCAGGACCGGTCGGGGTGGAATCTTTACTCCCGGGAACGGCATCGAACCGGCTTTTCATTCTCGGGTCGTATTCGCACAGGAGCTGGAAGAGTTCGCGGAAGTTGCCCGGGTCGTGTTCTTTGTGCTTGCACAGCGAGACGTGCTGCCGGACACAAAACATGACCACGTCCAGGACGACTTTGATGTGATCACGGTTGCTTTGGATCAGTCCTGGAGTAGTGACATCATGATGATAATGATGATGATGGTCGACCTGAAAGGTCACGTGGTTTGACTGTTCTTTGTACTGCAGGAACTTGCACAAAGCAGTGTTGTGCGCCTTGCTCAGCTCGTGCTTCGAGCACGCCTGGTGAGTGCGCTTCCAGTTCCTGAAGCCGCGCGTGAACTTGTCAGCGATCAGGCTGTTCCCGAAGTGCCTGCAGACTTTGCAGAAGATCGCGTCCTTCTCGGCGCTGTACTCCAGCCAGGCGCCGTACTTGCTGTACCAGTGAGCCGTGAACCGCCGCGCCTTCCCCGCGATCACCGACACCGGGAAACTCCGCAGGATGGGCTGCGCGGGGGACTCGTCAACGCTGGACAAATCCGTCGCCCCGTCCCCCTGTCCCGGGGACCCGCAGTCTCCCTCCAGAGTCACAGCACTGCTCGCGGCCGCCTCTTCACTCGGACACGGACTGTCCTCCAAATGTTCGGTTTTGATACGCGGCCCGGTCCCGATGTCCACGTCCACCGGCTCGCTCTTGCCTGTAAACGTTATAAAGTCTGTTTGTGCAGACATCGCTGCAGGTCCCTGAGCGGCTCAGCGCTCCTACTTCCTGTGTGTGAAGAAAAACATCCGGGTTGGAAMTTTTCTATGCTGTCTAAATGTTCCGGATGGATAAAATATAACCATATATAGTATTAATAAAATGAGTATATGTGTGGTTAATACAATAATGTAACGAGCACAGATACAGGTTCGTATTTGGTTTGTTTACGAAAACCTTTTCCGTATCAGATGTGTTAATTAAATCTATCCGGGTTGCAACATGCAGTTCATTCAAAGGTTCCGGGAATCTCATTCATTTCCTATACTGCTTTACTTTAGGGCTTGGAGTCTTATATCAGGGGCCTCAGTGTACACAATGGATGAAGGTCCAATTTATCAGGATTTCTTTTTCTTTTTCCAGTCAGCAAAAGATATGATTTTGTGATTATTTGCATTGTTGTGTTTTTTTGGTAATACTGGTAACATTTTTGGCTGCCTGAAACAGATTATCTGCATTTCCATTATTTCTCATGAGAATCTCTTATCGCAGTATGAATTTTCGCCTCATAGATATGTTAAATTAGTATGCTTTTGTTCCRCTATAAGTTGTCTTGATACAACCCAATGTTTTCTCACAGTGTTTTGTGTTTGGTTTGTTTATGCATGTTTTTGAACTGTTTAAGGAAACTCATCAAGCATTTGGGGAACATACAAACTTCATACGTACAGACCCGAGGCTAGAATTGAACCTGAACCCTGAAAGCATGAGGCGACAGCACTGACCATTGAACTTCTTGACCACATCATTCATTCRTCTTTTATACAGTTTGTCCTGTACAGAGTCACGGAATGCCTGGAGCCTATTCAAGTAGACTTTAATCATGAGATATGGGAACACCCTGACAGGGTGCCAATCCATCTCACACGCGCGCGCACACACACACACGCACACGCACACACACACACACACACACACACACACACACACACACACTACAGGCAATGTGGTGCATGCACATGGACCCAAGGCATGAATCTGGAGCAGCATGCTACCCTTTACTTTATGTATATAACGGGTACTTTAATCAGAACAATAATCCACAATCATTTTTGAAATGTTGTTCTATTTAATCACTCACTCATTTGTTTGTTGAAAAAATGCAGTTTAACACAGCCTGGAACCACATTTACATTATAATATACAGTATATTTATGTTAATTTAAACAACACTAAATTGTAGTGTTATTCTTTGATACTAAGTGTATTTACTATGTAATTTTCATTGTACCAAGTCTTTCATTAACAATTTGCCAGCACAGATAATAGATTATTTGGAACAGTTTTGTACAGAGGTTAAGAGATACATGACACTACAAAATAAAACAAAAGAAAAATTGACAATGGTTATACAAACAAATCAGCATAATTTGTCCTCATTAAGGCAGTTACATAAGTCCTGTTTTATTCTGGATATTACTAGGTACGCACCATGAACTCTTTACATTATAGCTGAAGCTAACCCGCATGTACTTCTGAGATGTTCAAAACGTGTTTGCGTTTTTTGTTGTTGTTGTTGTTGCATTTTGTAAAGATAAAGCACCATGGGTCCCAACAATGCTAGAATGGACAGAAACAAGGAAAAAGGGGGGTCAGGTTTCTTTTTAAAGCAGCCAGTGCCAAAAGCAATCATAAATTGAGGTTAAGTAAGATTTAATGTCTATTTATTTAATATTTTACTTAATTTACATATTTTCTAAATGTTTTGATTGTTCATAGAAAAACAATCTGATTATATTGTTGGAAATGCTTTAATATTGGTAATATATTTGGGATGGCTGGAACAGAATATCTGCATTTACAATATTTCCTATGGGAAAACGCACTTCGAAATATGGAATTTGAACGGATTCGCCTCTTGTTTAGCTACCTACTGTAAATGTTCAGCGCATACTTCCTCGTTTCCTAGCAACAGCACGCCTGCTATTTGTTCCTGGAAACAAAGTTCTGAGTCACAGTAAATGCGGGGAATTTAGGACCCAGCGGTTGCTAAAGCGTAGACGAGAGGGCGGAGTTAATCATTGATTGACATAGAGGCTCGGCGAGCGAGTAATCTGGGAAACTGACCACACTGAACTAGCTAGTCACGGTAGCTTATGAGGGTAAAAAAAGAAAGAAATCAGACAGAAAAAGGTAAAAACAAATCTCGGCGTAAGAATCCGTTAACGTTTCGTCTGCGAATGTATAAAAATCAGTGGGCAGGCGATCTCCGTTACCGATGCCCTCTCAACGGTAGTTGATAATGCTGAAGATGAGGCTGCCAGCGGCGGAGGGAGACAGCGACGCGGCCGAAGGCGAGCACAACCACCACCACCTCCATAACAACAACAACGGCAGCGGCGCGCGCGGCTTCCTCCCTTATAACGACGAGGCGGCACGCGGGCCGGCGCGCGCTCTTCGTCAGCTCGACAAGGAGGCGGTGTTCGAGTGGTTCGGCTTGCGGCTCAGCCCGGCCAAGCGCGTGGAGTTCATGTGCGGTCTGCTCCACATGTGTCAACCGCTCGAGCTGCGATTCCTCGGCTCGTGCCTCGAGGACCTCGCGCGGAAGGACTTCCACATCCTGCGCGACGTCGAGTCGCGCGCCAACAGCCCCGCCGACCTGCGACTCCTCACCGACGTCGCCGACCCGGTCGTCCTCTCGCGCCTACTCGTCTGCCTCTCTCTGCTCGGATCCAAGAACCGGGAGTGCGCGGCGATCCTCTACAGCACGCTCAGCCGGATCGACCTGTTGCACTCAACTAGAAACTGCTGCGGGTTGAATTTACCGGAACCGGGACCGGCACCGGCACCGGCTCCGCTGGAGCAGCTGGCGTTACTTTTCGCCATGGCCTCGCTGCACCCGGCGTTCACCTTCCACCAGAGGGAGCTCGTGCGCGCGCAGCTGGAGCGCGTCGAAGCGTTGTTGGAGGAGAGGAGCGTGAGCCACTGCGCATGCGCAGCACAAACGCTGGTAACTTTTAAACGTTTTAAAAAAAGTCCATCCTGAAAAACTTTGTAATAAGACAGAGAGAGAGAGAGAGTGTGGCCTGTCAATCTGAGAGTTTAGTGCTTGTCCCTCTCTGACATCACAGAGGAAAAATCACAATTTGGTTTTTCATAGAGGGGATAGTGTTTAATGCAACTTCAAGACAAGCTGTAGAGATGCAAACAAGTTTTTAATCGGTCCTGAACATAAGTGTTACTTAGCCATCGTTCGGTTTGTTCGTAGGCCCAAAATGGTTTTATATTACATTTGAGAGCTTAGGTCTTGCTCCTCTCTGACATCACAGAGGAACAGTCTCGATTTTGGTTTTCATAGATAGGCGACGCTTACTGCAGCTTCAAGACAAACCATGTAGAAAGAGATCAGGTTTTTCTATTATCAAGTATGTTTTGAATAATAACCTATCAAATTCATGTGATTAAGCCCCAACATTTTAATCCCAATTAAAAAAACATGGGGAACACTGATTTAGAACACAAGATGAAATTTCATCTTATATTTGTTAAAACAAAAATATTTAAAAAACAAAAATATAGTTGCAAGCAAGGATGACAGGCCCAAGCACCCTGTGCCATCGCCACCCTGGGCACACCGCACAACCCGTGTGTTATTTGAGTGTGTTAAGACCTCGAAAAAGCCATCGCCACCCAGTTGCAGGGCTATACAGGGCTAATGTCAGTTTGGCCCTAAATATTTGTGGAGTGCATTAGTGTGTGTTTGTGTGTGTGTGTTACTGTAAACATTTGTAATATGGGTGTATGTATGTGTGCATGTGTGTGACGAGTAAATGTGCTTGTGTTCGTGCTTGTTTGTGTGTATGGTGTGTATTAACATCAGTGATGTGTGTGTGTGTTAGTATGTGTGTGTGTGTGTGTTAGTATGTGTTTGTGTGTGTGAATGTTAACATTTGTGATGTGTATGTGTGTACAATAGGCCRCAGATGCTGGAAGAAAAGCATCACACTGTGATGTTCCTGAATGTGATGTCACTGAAGATGTYACTCAATATAATGGYACTCAATATAATTCCACGCAGAAAGTTATTAATCATTTTTCGGTGTAAGTTTAAGACATTATCACGGCTAACCCGTTTGATCTATCAAAAATCCCTCCGCAATTTTGCATCCGCAATGTCTTTAGATCACATCGGCCCGGTTTGGTGACGATCGCATAAATTCCCTGGGAGGAGTATATCAAAATCCATCGGGTGTGTTTTTGCGAACAACTCAAAATACCCGGCCTCCTGTTGAGTTAAGCCCAGGACATGCAGCACAAATCTCTTGTGAGGGCCCCTGAGGCCCTCGAGCTACGCCCGTGGCCAGTCTCCCAGGCATCCGAATGGCAGCAGATTCCAGCCTGTCTGCCAAGTTTCATAAGTTTTTGAGCATGTTAAGACCCCCGAAAAGCCTAAAAGTGTGGGGAAAAAATGAATAATCCTTAGGAAAACAAGAGGGTGCACCTTATAGTGCTTGGGCCCTAAAAAGCATTAATAATGAATAAGTGTTGCAGAGTTTCCCCAGTCGTGCTCCCGGTGTCACCCTGCKGCGCCTATTTTAGGTATTCTACATCACTAACACTTCTGACTTGACTCATCATCTCATTAGCAGGTCCTTCGTGAAGTGTGTGAGAGCAAGGGGACACCATCAGTGTGCATCACAGTTTTGTATGATTTAAAAACCTGCATTCTCAATGAGTCCATGCTTTAGGATTCAGTTTCCAGGAAAGGGAGAGCTGTGCAGGACAGGGTGGTTTTGGAAGAAAACCATAGACTGGTTATTTCTGCCATAGTATAGCGTAGGCCTGATCGCACAGGAACATACAGCTTATACTGTTTAAAAAACATATCTGATTTGATATCAGAGCTGGGTGATGAGATATTATCAATAGTGCATTGTGTTATAATCAGTATTTCCGAGACATGGGGAGGGAAATCAGTTCAATTGCGTATCGCGATCCTTTTGTGTTGCAATTCATGTATGGCCATACTGACTCCAAGATACATTTTAATTAACACTACCAATTAAAAGTTCAGACACACCTTTTAATTCAATGGTCTTTCCTGGTTTTAATAAAATAAAAAAATAAAAACACTGAAGGCGTACAAAATATGCAGATATGTATTTATAGTGGATCTGATCTAAGGTGCTGTTTGTTAATTGGTGATTTCTGAGGCTGGTAACTCTAAATGAACGTCTCCTCTGCAGCAGAGGTAAGTTTTGGTCTTGCTTTCATGGGAAGGTCTCCATGAGGGCCAGTTTCATCACAGTGCTTGATGGGTTTTGCAAAKGCACTCGACAATATTGTTCTTACAAGAGCTATTYCAGAACAGCTGACCTTTATGTCTTCAACAACAATAGTCAATTGCTTTTTTTATGTTGTTACTTAATTACATAATTAGTTAAGTGTTATGCCATAATTTTCAAATCTCCAGTATTGTCCTATAGTGTAGAAAATAAATCACAAAACAGAATACATTGAATTAGAAGGTGTGTCCAAGCGYATGTATACATGTTTGAGTTTGAGGTGTGTGAAATGTGCATCAACTTTAACATGGAATTGGGATATTTATAAAATTGATACTTATAGAATTGCAATACAAATGAAATCAGCAGCTAGGTATCATGATTATATCGTATCAGCTGGTTATTCCTCACTCTGTATACAGTATATGCCTATATTAATATATTGATTGATTCACATTTATATACATATACAAATATAGTTTCATTTAATGTGTTGGAAATTGAGCTGTGTGATTTTACTGAGTTATGCAAGTTAATGGCTCACTTCTTGATCCATTCAGTTAATYAGTTCCTGATTTAGGAACTTTTTTCAACACATTTCAATTCAAATTTTATTTGTCCCATACGCATGGTGCGTACCCATTTGTCACAGATCCACTTATATCCGGGTTGGTGTTTATTATATATTTTTAGTAGTTTCTTTATTTAAAAATACTTTAAAGCCTGTAAGAAATACCGTTCCTTTAGACAAATGAGACAATAAACTTAATTAAGAGTCTTCCTTTTCTGTTTGGCAGGTTCCTGAAACAGGTTAAGTTCCTGGTGAATCTGTGATTTGACATTAATCAGACTTGTATTCCTTTGGGCCTGGGATGCCCTATGTTTCCAGTCGCTGTGTATTTTATGGGCATCAAAGTTAAGGGCTTTACCCAGGGGACCAAGAGTGACAGCCCACCTTGAACCCATGACCTTATGATCAGTATCCCAGAGCCTCAACCGCCTCAGGCTCCATGACCCCGTAGTGTAATTTGTTGTAATTAACGTTATATGGATTTTGCCATAATGAATATACATGTCACAGTTCTATACAAAATGTCAGGATGTGTATYACTCGCTCTCGCAACATATACCGTTTGGTCTTCTTGCATCACTCCCTTTATTTTTTTTTAACGAAGGTAACATAAGTGTTGTGGAACTCGTCACCAGTGTGTACAGTACACCAGAGCTAATATCACAAACACTCGGTTAATATACGGCATTATATCCGTGTTCTCTACATATTTGATCAAACCAGTAGGAGTAAAGCAGAAAAAAAGARGAATAAAGAACACGTATTGTGCCGTCACGTGTTGTTGAACTTTTAATCTTGTCATATTATGATTGTATCATATTCTAATCATCATACTGTGTGTTGAGGAAAGACCGTATCAGAACACGTCCCTAATCGAGACACAATCCTTTGTTGAAATCAGAAATATTGTCTGAATATTTCAAAAAAGAACGTTATTTAAGAACGGCATCAGGCGGACAAGCTGCTCGGGAAAGGACGTGGCTGAAGCGAAGTCCTCGTTCTGACAACTCGGTGAAGTTCTGCTGCAAATCCGCTGGTCCGCTCGCCCTATCAGCTGCTGTGTGTTTTTCATTTGTTCGTGTTTCATGACCCAGATCAGATCAGATCAGATGACGGAC
>QMIH01002504.1:12399-25370 GCA_003987875.1 Clarias batrachus | reverse complement strand
ACACACACACACACACACACATTCAGCATTCACTACAGGCTATACATTATAACATTTTACAAGGTCATTATTTGATAATATTTTGCCTATTCACAATATTCAAACCTTTTTTGACTTAAGCTGGCTCTAAGGTCACCCAAGGTCATTACATTATTTATGCTCTTCTTATAGTATTTAAAACAAGTTACCGCGCAAACAGGCTGGCCATAACAGGACTCAAATAATACAAGGTTGAGTCAAAAGTAATCTTAAAGCTCTCAGTCACTGCTGTGCAGGTGTGAACGTCTTACATCAGTTCCTCATCTGTAACTGCGGTGCGAGCGAAAAAATGGACGCCTCACTTGTGATTTGTACAAAAGAGCAGCAGAGTCCAGCGATTTGTTTGTTTCGTGGTCTGGGGGTGCACCGGAAGTCGGACGTGTTTGGATATCTGCAGATAACAAAAAAAAATTTCGAAAAGGATTTTCATTTCCTAAAGAGAATCGTTACCGGTGACGAGACACGGATTCATCACTGCGAGCCTGAGAGTAAACGGCAGACCACGGAAGGGAAAAATCCTCAAAAAAGTTCAAAAGTCGACCATCAGCTGGAAAATTCATGAACGGTTACAATTCATGGGATTCTCGGGGATTTGCAGGGATTCTCAGGGGCCAGAAGTATTGGAACGACATCAGGAAAAAGGTTCAGCAATCGACAGTGCTCGTTAAAGCGAGAAGTTTATTGAAGAGCTGAAGACTAAACTTCGGGTTAAACGCAGAGGACCGATATCCCAGGGCGTCCTGATCTCACACGACGATGTACGTCTACACACTTCTGCCCGCACTCTCGACACTTTTCACTTTTCTCGGTCTTAAAGCTCCTCCATATAGTCCCGAGTCCTCGCTCCATCAGACTTTCACCTGTTTGGTCGCCTGAAAGCCGAACTACGAGGACGAAGATCGACTTCGGAAGAAGTGAAGACAGCGGTGCATTCGTCACTCGCAGCTCCGACTAAAATATTTACTAATGAGAGAAGACGAGTGCGTGTGGACAGATGGACAAAGTGTATTGAAAAACTTAAAGACTATGCTGAAAAAAAATTCTGTATATGTCTTTTCTAAACGTTAAGTAAAATAATGCGCAGTTTTTTTTTTACATTTTTGACTCCCGTTTGTATATTTAATGACATTGATATTAATTAAATGATTTATGATTTCTTTGTTTACAAACAAACAAACAAACAAACAAACATCTTCCAGCTCTGCATCATGAATGACTAGCAAAGACACAAAAAGTCTGACTAGCTTCTTTCTTTCTATCAACAGTAAATAAATATTTTAAAGTAATAGTTTACATTTTTTTTTTTTCATTGTGGTTGGTCTAAAGAATGTAACTACAAATCGAAACAACCTTTTAATATGTTCTATAATGAAATACACACACACACCTGACAGCAATGAAGAGGATGAAGGTGAAGATCAGTCCACACAGTGACACTCCACAGCCGACGAAACTCAGGATCTGTAAACCTCGCTCATCTGCAGGGGTGTACTGCACACACACACACACACACACACACACACACATACACACATGTGTGTATACTGTTATACATACCGCTTTGTGTTTTATCATGACGGAAATGGTATCATACAAACATTCAAGATTTAATTAATAAGCAATTATTCACACCCTGTGGTTGACTAGATAATTGTGAGTGTCTGTGAGTGTTTTGTTTGTGTAAGAAGGTGGATAGCGCTGGGTGTGTTAAGCTTCTCTGTAATAGTGGAGGTGTCTTAGAGCGGTTTCTCCCCCTGACCCACTGGCCAGCGTTTTTCCCGCGGTACTCGCGTACACTTGTGTATTTACAGCCTCCGATACAGAAGGGGGCAGTGTGCACCAGCATTAAACACGAGAGAAGATGAAAGTAAGGACGTTAAGTGCCTCGAAAACTCTCGTGTGCCTTCCTACTGTTTCAGTTATGGCTGTGAAGGCCAGAGAACGAGATCGGCGCACGCTAGACGCAAACAGAGAGTTCGGAGCTGCGGACTTATTTGCTTATTTGTCCCTGAGACCAGCTATCGTCCTCAAGACCAGCTCTTCAAGCAGACCAGAATGATTGTGTTCTCACTGATTGAAATGAACCAGCCAGAAAGTGTCCTCATGAATGATCCCTGTGTCCTCATGTAGAAACGGCCTTAAAGAGCAAGACTAAACCTGGAAGAAAACAAACCACTTCATCTAGAATCAGGTGTGAAACATGTGGTGTCTGATCTCCATCACTACATCGCATACCTGAACCTCGTAAATCTGCAGGAGCAAGGCAAAGTTGGTGGTGTGGTTACAGAAACACGAAGTGGCGTCTTCTTGTGAGGAAACGACCTCGCAGCCATCAGTCGACCAGCCTCCTTTATCCACTGCCCTGAGGAACCAGGAATAGAAAACACGAGCATATCAGAATAATGTCGCATGCAGAGAAGCATTAAGAAATGATACAGACACACTCACAACAGCTCGAAATCCCAGTAGGCGCAGATGGGCTTATGGACGATCCTCGAAGTGCTCTAAATCCCAAAAAAAAAAATATATATATATATATATAAGATTTGATTAGCCATGCTCCTGATTTAGAAATAAAATCTCCATTTTTTCGCCGCTACACTATAACGGTTACCTGAGTGTGATGGCGGAGTGTATACTGCACACCCAGACTGACGAACTTCCCATCAGCCATCACTGTGCTGGAAATGAGAGATGAGCCCAGGACTGTCCCCTTATACCTGACACACAGTCACACACACACACACACACACACACACATCACAAGCATCTGCTACAGTATATAATGAAGTAGTGTTATTGTAATTTCTTTTCTCATAACATTTTTTATTCCATTTACACCACTGCAATCATAATGATCATATAGACAGTGTACAGTATAAAAACATCATAATTGCAGTGGTGTGAGCGGAATAAAACCCTTCAGAACATTGTGTTATATGTAACCTTTTCCATGACAAATTTATTGTTAAAAGTCCCTATGGGACATGTCACATCCATATTTTATTAATTAAAAACAAAAAAAATATTGATTCCGATCGGATTAAATAAGAAATATCAGAATCAGAATCAGAATCAGAATATCAGATGGTATTAAACCATCAGACTTGTTAATTAAGGTCTATATTACTTTAAAAAAACAATTTCTATTGGTTTTTTAGGTCACATGTGTTACTTAGATACACCACTATTTTGGAAATGATGTCATGGATAGTCACATGATCGCATCAAGATATCAAAGTCAAAGTCAACTTTATTGTCGATTCTGATACGTGTACATATAGAGGATTGAAATTACGTTTCTCTGTCACCTTACAAACAACACTAAGTACAAAACAAAAAAAAATATGTAAAAGTATTTACAAAATAGTGTTTAAATTTTTTTTTTTTTAAACCTAAAAAATGTCAAGGATAGAGATGAATAAAGAACATTCCAGAACATTTAAATGCTTTGTGACACCTGTGTTAATATGGATTCTTAAGGGCTACAGCACGACTCATTGTATTAAAAATAAAAAAAATCAATTTATAGTTACGTTTAATGAAACTATAACCTACATTATACTATAGATACACTATAAGCTAAGTTCATCATTTTTTTTAATGCATGCATTTTCATGTTGTCCAGAGATTTTTTTGGACTCCTTTTAAAAAATATTCCTTACATACAGTAAACTTCACCATGTTAATAACGATAACAATAACAATGTGTCCTTGTTTATTTATTTATTATTAAAGTAGTAATAAATGATTATTATTATTATTAATATTATAAGTAGTAATAATAAATGAATAGTAATAATTATTATCATRAGGAGTATCTGTGATACAAGTCTCTGTCAATCAGCGCTCACTATAGAAACAATAACATATTAGAATGAGCACTTTAATAACAAACATACTTACATAAATTCGTAGCAATCAGAATGCAGAATTAAACATTTTATGCTCTGATATGAGGTTAGATAAATAAGACTTACTTGAAGGAGGAGTCAGTGGTGACGGGGATGAGCGTCATGTTCTCCTGTCCGTTCAAAAGCGGCCTCAGGGAGCCGTACCAAGCGTTTAACAGAGTCACTTTCCCGAAGCCTGGTGATGTGGACAAACACCACTTTAGTTCTAATCCCTAAAGTCACTGGCTGTCAAACGCACACTTTGCGCACAAAAACGCACAGAAACTTAACCAAGGTCAAATATTACCTAGCATTATTAGCTTGCTAGATTATTATTATTATTTTTTTTTTTTTAGATTAGCACCTGCATTTAAATTTGGCCTCCCATTTACATTTACGTTTATATGATGTCACACTCCTCAGTACTGATTAATAGGTCATAGGAAAAAGGCTTTAATGATTTTAAAGTATTTAACTAGACTACAAGATTGAAACATCATCATTTTCTCGTGGCAGTTGAATTCCGTTAGTGAGGTCAGTCTGATCTTATTGTGTTATCGTGATGACGTGTGAGTTGTTTGCCCAGCAGGGGGCGCACACCGCTCCCTTTTCCATCACCCCCTCACCAGCAGCTGAACACGATCACGATACTCTACACACAGAAACCCAACAGCAACCGGATAGCACATGACATATACTGTATAATCCTATAACAGACTTCAATGAGAAAAGAATGAATTTCCTTACATTCATTTAAAGTATGTAATAATGTTGCTGGAATGGAGCGCTAGAAAGGGATATCATCTGGTTTGTGTACAGTAAATGCATTACTTAGTCGCCAGTATTAGTTGTTCAGTCAGTAATTTAGTATTAAAAATGAGCAACRGGAGTTTAGAACCATCATTATCATCCTGGGAGTTGAAGGGACTCGTGTTGTAGATAAGATCATCTTTTTAAAGGTCCTGTATTTTACCCACTTGTATTTCCTTTACAAGTTAACACAGGTCTCCGAGGTCCGGAGTACCCGGAGGAAACCCACCAAGCATGGGGAGAACATGCAAAGCCCATGCACACAGAGACGGGAATCGGACCTGGACTCGAATCGAATTGAACTACTAAACACAAAAGTACATGGCAGGGTCACAGCACCTGTCATCWACGGTGGCCGTGAAGTGCAAATTAACAAAACGAAAACGAAATAACAAATTAAAAACCACAATAACAAAACCCAAATAACAAAACCCAAATCAAAATAACAAATTCAAAAACAAAATAACAAAACCTGAAACAAAATAAAACATTCAAAAACAAAATAACAAAACCCAAAACAAAAAAACAAAACCCGAAACTAATTTGTTATTTTGTTTTCGGATTTGTTGTTTTGTTTTTGTTTTTGTTAATTTGTTTTCGGTTTTGCTATTTTGATTTTTAGTTTGTTATTTTGTTTTTGGTTTTGTTATTTTGTTTTTGGTTTTGATATTTTGATTTTGAATTTGTTATTTTGTTTTCGGTTTTGTTAATTTGGTTTTGAATTTGCTATTTAGTTTTCGGTTTTGTTAATTTGGTTTTGAATTTGTTATTTTGTTTTCGGTTTTGTTAATTTGGTTTGCGTTCAGAAACGAACCGGAAAAGGTAGGTATAGTTTGCGAATGAAATTCTTGACGCTGATTGGAAGAGACACCAGTCACTCAAGATATACAGGAAGTACTGTAGCACCGGCAGATTCGTGTGTGTATGAATGTGCAAACATGTACGTACTGTCCTTATTGTGGTTTCAAATATGGCGTTCTGCCAGATTTTTGCAGTTCTTGTGGAAAATCTGAAAACAAAATAACAAAACCAAAAACAAAACAACAAAACCCAAAACAAAACAACAAATTAGTTTCGTTCGGGTTTTGTTATTTTGTTTTCGGATTTGTTAATTTGTTTCGCACTTCACGGCCACCGTAGTCATCACAGTTCTCTCAAACACAAACATCCAGGTCTTGACRAKCCATAGCAAATTCTGAGRTTTAGTAAGTACTTAGTAACAGTTGGTAAGTAAATCATGATGGTTTTTAGACAGTTATTAGATTGGATTAGACTATTCTACAAGCACTAGCCAAGTGAAATGCAGATTGATACAGAAAGAGCTGTAGACTGTATGGACGTACCCTCATTGTGGAGCTCCTGCATGCTTTGAGGTGGAAGAGAGATGCAGTCCAGACCAGAGGGTCCGGCTCTGCTGAAACCACAAAACTCTGATCCATGGGAATTCTCAGACACGTTCCTCTGTTTGACCTGTAGTCCTGGATTGGACATGATTATACAGAGACCCTCTGATGTACATGGATGCTGATATTACTGGGATTATATGTCATATACACTTTAAATAAGAGAATATAAAAATGAAGGGATCTGATGAAAGACATACTGATATTGCTGCTGTTTATTTGTACATGGTCTGTGGCCCCCAGGAGCAGCGGGCTCAGGTTGGACGCCATGCGGTCGATGGTCTGCACTACAACCATTGGTCCACTAACAACCTGAAAGCAAAAAAACTTACATACTGTAGTATGTTTGGGGAGAAACTCTCCAATTAAATGTCTATATGGTTCTGCTCTTCAATAACATGCATGTTATCTGAKATTTTACCTCTTTCATGGTCTCCCATTCGTCCATGATTCCCTCACTCATGAGCGTATCCGCCAGACTGATGAAGCTGCGGCCGAGCGAATGTGCCGTCATGTGGCTCTGCTCGCCAGTGGTTGGCAGCTCGGCAACACGAGACAACATCCCAAGCAGAGATGGAACATCCCTGCTCTCCAGCTGGCCCTGGGACTCCCGCAGATAAACCTCAGAGACGTTAAGCAGATTAGAGACTCCAGACCAGGTGTCGTCTGCATCAGGCATACCAAGGATTTCACTGGTGGTCTAAAAAAACAAAACAAACGATTTGCACGTGGGACTAAAACCCTGATTTGGAAGCAGTTTGGAGAACTTATGCATCTATCTGCATTAGCATCATCCTCAAAAACATGGGTTCATCATGTAGCAACTTCAAGTTCCTGGTCTGATCCAGAGCTCATGTTACTATCTACACAGAGTTTCCTAGAGGTTTGTGTACATTCCCTACAGGTTCAGCAGTTTTATCCTATCTCCCAAAAGTACATCAGTAGGTGGACAGGCTACACTACACTGTCCCAAAGTCTGCAAGAGTGTATGAAGGCAGTGTACTGTAAATCAAGTACTGAAGATAAAAGAACATTCACCAACATCTAATACCCAAGTCCTGGGTAAAAGAAAGGAAAGCAATCACTTTGATCAGTTCTGAAATTAGTGTTTTTCATTTCTTAGGAAGTCTGAAACCATTAAATGTCATGTTTATCTAATGGATTAACCCAAAGCCTTGGCGAACTTGGGAACATGCAAGTGTTGAAAATGGCAGGAAATAAACCATAGACAATGTTTAAAATATCTTTTTTTGTACGTTTTAAACAACTGTATACTGCAGAAAAACTCTCGACTTGTTTATAGGTTATAGCCTTGTTATGGATATTTAACCGTATTAGGTACGTAGTATTTTGGCCAAAAGGTTCCAGTGGATCCAGAGCCTATCCTGGGACGGACGCCAGTCTATCACAGAGCAACACACAATCACACCTCAGGAGCAATTTAGTGGTCAAGATACTGGGATGTTTTTAGAAGGTGAAGGAAAATTATCAAGGAAATCCATGTAAACATACAACCCAAGCTCAAGATCAATCCATGAACCTTGGAGGTCTTAGGCAGCCACAGTGCAAACTATGCCACTATGCTGCCCATGTCCTTGGTATGTAGTTTATTAACAGTTTATATACTGTATGCGTCGTTTATACAGATACATTTGATCCATTTGGGACAGAACTGGTCATAATCTTTAGACCACATCTCCAGAAAACATACATGTGTATTTGGTATTAGGCTTGAACTCAAGACCACTTTTATCAAGTAAAAAACAAGGTCTCTCCGATCATTCATGTCCTAAAGGGGTTGAACTCAAATAACTAAACTAAATCCAAAGGAAAGCAAGACGAAATTTCCAAAGATCGACACTGAAAACCATCACATCCGTTACTAGATCAAGGATCCTTCGATCGATGATACACTGAGTATATAAACAGGAATGATGACATGGACATGATTTTTTTTTTTTTTTTACAAACTCCTGGTTTGGAATGTTGGAATATGTGGAATGTTTACCAAGCCATGGCTCATGAGGTTGTGCATCAAGGGGGTCGGGTTCAAAATCAGCGACTTCTCCAGCTCTTTCTTCTTCATATAGCGGTCTGACGGACACACAACCACATAGATACAKATCTCAGAYGCTGGTAATTTGATGCTTATTCATTAGGTRAATGCACAAGGCACATCTACAGTATAAACCGACAGCATACAAACCTTTGCTGATTTTGCAGATGAAGGGGTAAGTGTTCGAGCAAGGTGTCGTGCTGTATTTTGGTCGACCGCCACTAAAGTCTTGCAGGATTCGGCAGGAATCCTGCTCTTTATGCTTCTGCTGTAGCAAACCTGGAGATTTTGGAAGCTTTGTTATGTCTTCATTTCTGGCCCAATCTCACCAAGTAACCTACTTTCCATGGGGGTTCTATTACGTCTTTTGTAATGCATTGGCGCATGAGACTGAGCACATGGAAGGACTCCAATCTTTAATGTTTGACATTGAGGTATATATAAAGTATACTCACCCGGGCATTGCACCATCCCTATCTCCTTCACAACAGGATGGAGAGTCAAATTGTGCTTGTGCGAGCTGAAAAACGGGTTCAGATCCGAGGAATGCGAACAGGTGAAAAGTGTCTGAATCTGTTTCTCCGTCAGCCACGAATTCCATATTTTCAGATCTGTCAGGTTCCCTAAAAATGGCTCAGTGAAATTGCCGCCAAAAGAATCCTGGTCCTGTCCCATAATAAATATCCCGTTTCCGTAGATATCCCGGGACGTGGCTCTGTCCGAGGCTGAGTCACGTTTTTCGCCGTCCACGTAGATATCCCAAAGTCCATCACTTCTCCGCCATGTAACGCAAACATGATGCCAGTCACCGTTGTTGGGAAACCAAGCTTTATACGGGTGGTGCTTTCCGTGGATGATGAGGGCCAGCAGGACCTGCCGCTTGGTCTTGTCTAAGCATCCTCGGAGCTGGAATTCGTTCGTCAAGGTGGGTGCGGCGTATGAAAACAGAGTGGACACATCACCATGGTGTGGGGCGAACTGGGCCCGTATGCACACGCTCACTGTGGACAGGGGTGGGAACGAGGCCTCCACTCGAGCGTACCCGTCTTTAGATTTGCCAGAGAAGGACAATACTTTGAATTCGACATCTGCCACAGAAAAGACAGGAAGGGTAAAAAATGGTTTTGATCAACTCGGCGAATGATGTGTCGCTGCCAATACTGCTTGTTTACTCATATTTGTTAWAAATGGTTTTTCGTGTCAATCAACTGATGATTATGAAAATGTCACACTAAAGATATTTAAGATATGACCACAGTTAACTATTTTCTTTTTCATTATGTCTAACACTGAGGATGWTTTTGGCTTTGGTAGCACCAATGACTTTTCACTTGCTTCCTTCCATGATATTTTCAGGATGTTTTTAATGTAGGCATTTCAAATGTTTCTAATCTTCCTATGATAGGGGGAAAGCAGTGTTTATACCTTATTTTCACATAGCAGTGTAGACATACAGTGACATAAAGTTTTAAGATTCTGAATCGATGTAATTTTTCTTGGTGCTGAAACAGATTTTACTTTATTGAATGCACTTTTTGCTTTTCCTGTTCTTGTTTTTATTCCTATTTCATCTTTGATTTTTATACTAAGGATAGGAATCTGAATGTCATGCTTTGATCTATGCATTACTTACAAAGCTAATCATGAAAAATGTGAAGTGTGCATCTTCCTTCAATATCGTTAACCCGATAAAACATACATCATCGTGACAATCTTGAATTTTCAACACTTGCTTGGTGAGGAGAAAATGTCTGCCAACATTGCTATGTAATAATAGTGTTGTGTCCTTGATTACATCATCCTTGACGATCGCCCCATATTGATCAGTGACAGTCGCTTTAGGATTCTAAAGCAATGAAAATACTGAAGCAATAAAGAATTTTCTAGCAGCTATAGCGATCATCACTGCAACTCTACTCAGTCCATGGCAACTAACCAACTAGGCCAGTATATAAACCAGGGAAAGTTGAACACAACTAAATAACATGTTCCATGACATTTTTAAAGTAGTTTACTCATTTTGGAATCAGTATCATAATCTGTATCAAGTACCAAAAAACACTTTGTGATTTTTCTTTTTTGGATGAACTCATCGTAAAAATGAAACACTGCTTTGGAGATTGTACTCAGTAATCCCSCATCCTTTCCAGTTTCAGAGCTCGACCTCTTCTGGAGACTTACTCTGTTTGGGAAGGCTCGGTGCGGATGTTTGGCTGACACTGACACTGTTACTGTTCCTGACCCAGACTGGACGGCGCATCTGAACCTGATCCAGAAGTTGCCTCATGCCCTCTTCATCCTCATGCTGCCCCTGAATGGTGATGGAGCTCATTTGGCCCTGGCAGTAGTGGAAAGCCTGAATGAAGCTGCAGGACGCATTCACCAGCTGGAACATGGTCTCTTGGGTCTCAATCGGGTGGTTGTGGAGGGCCACAGTATCTACCACAGGAGAAGGTTATGTTGGACATTTTCTTTTTCAAGAACATGAGAATGATGCTACCACACGTACGAGTCAAAATGGATCACAAAGGTCGTCCAATTATGGTCCAATTATGTATCTTATATTTCACTGTCCCAGATGCACAAGCACACTAAAGAAATACAAGAACTAGCCTTGAAGCATTACCAACAGTGTAGCATGAACGCTTCGAGTTAGCTCCTKGGTCTTTCTGGSTAGCTTCAGTTACAATTTCCACTCAATTCAATTTTTAGGACTCATGGTTGAAAATGAACCAAACTCACCCACAATGCACCTCTCTGACACTTCTTCTTCTTCGAACAGATCTGTTGATATATTTTCAGTGCTGGAAGTGTCTACAGTCTTCGATGCCGAACATTTCGAAAACTAGCATGATCACAAAAACAAGGAACATAATAACATACAAAATCAATACGGTTTTTGTTAGTTTATTTGAATTATCTGCACATCAAGTTAAATACAGTAAAAGCTATTTGACTTTTTTTTTTATGAAGATTTGCCTAAAGAAAAAATATTTAACACATTTAAATAAAACATTATGGACTTCCTTTATGAGATTTATTTAAAAATAAATTAATTAATAAACAATTCCCTTAAGTACAAAGGACAAAATCTTRAAAATGCAAATTTAATGTAAAAGAGGTGAAACATATCCACGTATCTTAGACCCCAAGATTCCCAGGGAAAAGCAAATATTTGGCCAGCCAAATAAGAACGATTTATATTCCACTCAAACAGCAAGGACGTTAAACCCTTAACCCTTAACACTGATGCCTAGCGCAAATATTTAGGTAACATCCCAGCTAGTTAAGCTGTGCTAGCATTAGCTTGCTGCCAATTACTACGTAAGTTAGCGAAAAATATGAACTTAAGAAATTTCTAATAACTTATAATAACTTCTTCACTTGACAGACGTGAGCATGACAATAAGCTGAGATCATTTAAAAAACTAAGCGTGAAAATCGAAAATGTTAACTTTTTCCTGGGAATGCTCGTACCTAAGTTTTTTTTTTGCTAAATTACATAAGATAATCTGTATTTCTGTGATTTAAATTTCAGAATTTTTCAAACTAAAATGCCATGCTATAATTTTATTTATTTATTTTTTTTTTTTACTTTTAAATGCAAATTTTTATCTTTGACAATATTAAAACAAAGAAAAATACGTATTTTCAGAAAATTCATTACACAATAATTGAATTTAACAATTTTAATATTTTATTAGTTAGATAACCTTTAATAGAACATGGTTAGTAAATGTTAAAAAAAAAAAAACATTTTTCAAAACCATGTAGCAAAAATAGTAAAACTACAAATATTTGTATAGCTGTTAGTAGATTTTAGGAAAGTATTATAAGTAACAGATWTAGCTATTTATTACAAATGTTAATATTTGTTAATGTAAGCTTCCTTAAAGGGGCAATTTAGACAGATAGTTCACTTGGTTTTGAATCCCATGAAGATTTTGCTTTCCAAATGTCTATAACAAAATCTATATTTTTAATCATTATCAGCTGTATGATTACCGTGGACAAAATCACCACCAGTAGGACGAGAGACATCTTCACATCTGAAAAGAAGCAGTCATAGAACAGAAATAAGAGATCATAACAAAATCTCTACGATTCCAGTTAATTAATCAGCCAGACGGTCCACAATTTTAGCCACAAATCACACGCGAACCGATGAGAAAATGCCCCAAAGTCACTAACGTCCAGCTGAGTCAGAGTTCCTCTATTTCTCTGACTATGTTCTGCTTTTACCAGGAAGATGAATAAACTTCTGCATTCTCCAAAAAGACATGGATGGACGAGCGACGGATTTGTGAATGAAATAAAAAAGGAATATCTTTACAATAAAGAAAGTGGACTTACAGGAGAAAGGACGGCGGCTGTTTCGGCGTTTCCTCTGTACCGGGTAGTGAGATGCTTCTTTGTCTCTCTTCCCACACATCTGTCTTGCTGTGTGTGTTTTGTGTGTGTGTGTGTGTGTGTGTGTGTGTTCGTGTGTGTGTTTGTAAAAGAACCGATGGGGCTCACAAACAGGTCTATATGTGTATAAGTGTCCTCATTCCGACAGACTTCATGTCACATAGACGCCGTGAGTGACCAAGAGTCCATTTCACACTGTATCTGTGTGTGTATGTGTGTGTGTGTGTGTTTGAAGAAGTAAGTGTGTATACCCAATTGTAATTGTCAGATCTTCTTACCAGGCTCATGTCTTCATTCTGTCCTGTCTCACCGTTTAGCATTCTGTGTATGTGTGTGTTTTGAGAAAAAAAAAAAAAGAAA
>QMIH01002503.1:18466-33466 GCA_003987875.1 Clarias batrachus | reverse complement strand
CATGTCTTCATGAAGCTCTATTTGTGGATCTCGCAGGGGCATCGTCATGCTGAAACAAGTTCTGGCCTCTTATATTTTCCACCTTGTGTGCACTCTAAGACAGGACAAGACATGATTKCTCAACACATACAGCACCCCCATCTTCTTTAAATGACCAGAATCAAAAGTTCATTTTGTTTGTTTATTTATTTAGTTATATATTTATTTTATTTCATATTTTGTTTAGTTTTGCATTGTGCATATCATAATCAAATAGTGTATGATACATGTCATCAAATTAATAAAAAATAATAATAAATTGGCCAAAAAAGTGTTTTATAAACAATGCTGTCAGTTCTCTCACAATGCAATTAACACATGGCCACATTACTATAGCGCTAATTATAAGCTCCTGTTTAAAACCCCAACTGCATAAATGACTGAGTACTAATTTAATCGGTTTGAAACATGTTCAGGATACGGGATGATTTCAAATTAGTTGGTTGAGAAAGAGGGAGAGAGAGAGAGAGAGAGAGACTCGTATCACATGTAGCACAGAAAAAAAATATTTTGAAACCCTGAATGTTGGCAGATGAAGCTAATCTTGCATTTACACTACAAAAGAATAAACAAAACATAAAAAAAATAAAAAGATGAGTAGTCATGAAACGTTTGCTAAAAAATCCTATTGTTAGATATATATTCATTTCTAAGTAAACAGGAAGTAGTTGGATTTAAAGATGGGAATGGACATTGGTGGTACCTGAGGTATCATAGTCTCAGAATTCTATCAAGATAGAGATTGACGGCTATTTGAGAGAATTGACTCAAGTGCAAGAGGTGAGCCGAACATGCATGTGTTTTGGCTTGGACCGTAAAGAAAAGATTGAGCAAAAAAACAGCTGAAAGTACAATAATTAAAATCATCTAAAAAATAACATAAAACACATGCACCTCAGCTAACTAAAGCTCCTCAGCTAACTAAATTTTCCCGTGTTGAATCCCACATAGCATAAAATGAAAAGCTAGTGGACTATGTAGGCTTTGATCAGAGGTTAGAGACTGATTTGGGATTCAGCCTTGCATTTTTGAGAGGACAATTCCATGGCATTGAACTCACTCATCGTCTATACTGCTTTGTTGCGGAGGAAGCCAGGTATCCCTGGAGACTTAGAAATGAGGCAGTGTACACCCTGGACAGGGAGCCAATCCATTGCAGGGTACACACACACATACTCATTCACACACTACGGGCAATTTGGGAATGCTAATTAGCCTAATTTGCAAGAATTTGGATTATGGCAGGAAACCCACCAGGCACAGGGAAAACAAGCAAACTGCATGCACACAGAGAGGGGAATCGAGCCTGGCCAGGAATCGGACCCGGACCCTGGACAGTGCTCACCATTACACCACCGTGTCACCTGGCATCAAACTGTTCCTATTATTAATTTATTTGCAAAATAAAGTAGTATATATGTAGTATATTAAATAAAATGTGAAGCTATTAGTAATTTACACATGTACTGCAGTCATACTGTTACCGTGTCATGAGCTGAGTTTGGTTGTTCTTATTAAGGTTTATACGATTGCAGTTGTGTACCAGCTTGTTGCTGCGTTAATCCTACGTCGTATTAGCTACAACTCTGTAGCTTTATTAATTATGTATTCAGTCCTGCACAGTGCAAACTCTTTGCAATCTTAAGCTAGCAAGCTTTACCTTTCCCGCTACACTATTCATACTGTATGTCCAACTGCTTTGTTACAATAACAACCAACATGGCCATGCATGCAAAATCGACTGCGGACCAAACGAACAAAGCAAGTTTAACTTTAAGCAGACACTTAAACTTGAAAACTTATTTAAAATACAAATGAGATTCATCCTGCTGTCAGTTACGGCTCATTAGCATGTACAATACGTAGTCCTGTCCATCTGGAACGCCAGACATTGGGAGGAGAAGAAACCAGAAAGAAATGGAAAGATGATTAGATCCAATTACAAAGTTCAGTTTAATCCAATTAGACCTAGTTATGGATGAAAATAATATCTCTATGATGACATTTCAGAAGCCACCAATAAATAAACACATGTCATTTCCAGGTTATAGAGTGATATAAAGCTTACTGTATATTTGTTTGGGACGGACAATAACCCTGGGCACTAATTTACTACAGCAAGTTTATGATTATCGTCTGAGGTAATTGTTGTCGGATAGAGGGACGAGGATGTCATGTAAGAGGGTGAGCTGTAGATCTTTATAATTGGCTTCTCRTGGTGGCCACTGTGTGATCCTGTCTCAGGAGRGAGCTGCTTTAAATAAATGCATACAAATAAAATTCTCCACAAATTATTTTTGGTGAATCATCACCAAAATAAATAAATAAATGAATAAATTCTTAATATTTTATCCATAATGTCACAATGTTCAGACTGCAGGCATGGCATAAGTGCAGAATTAAATGTCACTTAAGCAAAGTACACAATAAGGTAAACAAAAGGAAATGACACAAGAATTAACCTGTTAGGAACCTCCACTAGAGGTCACTGTTCATGTCTGTCTCTCTGTGGTTTTTGTTGGTTGACTCAGTTTCCCAGAAGCCACCTCAGTCAGGTGATGAGTGCTCACCTGAACTGAGGTGGCTCGTTAAAGCTTCTATAAATAGCAGTTTGTTCTGGGAAACTGGGTCGAGCATTGTTTTGGTATTTGTTGATTGTTTGTTTGAATTACCGTCATGTGGGCATTCCTTTTTGATTGTTTTTTTGAGTTTATATTTTAGTTATATTGTTTTACCTTTGTTTTTCTAGAGGGCTCTATTGTTTGCTTTCTTGATGGTCCTTGTGTCTGTGGATTCATGGAGCTGCTCTGTTCATGTTTAGCTAGGCTGTGTCTCCTCCTGTGTACAGTGTAAGTACTGTTTTGTGTCTTCCCAGTGTCAGTCTTCTGGTTTAATCCTTTGTGTGTAGCTTCCCTATCTGTTTAGATTTTGTAACCCCATGAATGCTTAGCCGCTAGCAGGGTTAGCCGCTAGTAGACCTGGGTTGCTAGTAGGGTTAGCCCCTAGTAGGGTTAGCCTCCAGTAGGCTAGCCTCTAATGGGATTGACTGCTAGTGGTTCTGGTCGCTAGTAGGTTAGCCGCTAGTTTGAAATAGCCTCATGGGTGCCCTGCCTCTTGTGTTCCGGTCCCCTAGRTCAGTRCTAACCCGGTTAGCCACTAATCCCTTAGATACTAACCCGGTTAGATCAGCATCCAGTGTCTCCGTATTCCATGTAGCTACTAATTCTATTAACCACTAGCCCATTGACGAACACTCTCCAGTCTCCGGTGCCCCTAGCCCGGACTCTCCGGTGCCCCTAGCCCGGACTCTCCGGTGCCCCTAGCCCGGACTCTCCGGTGCCCCTAGCCCGGACTCTCCGGTCTCCGGTGCCCCTAGCCCGGACTCTAGTTCCATCCACGTCCTGTCCAGTCTAGTCTCTGGTTCCTCTATGTGTCTTTAGTTAGCTCCAGCTCCATGTTTCCTTCAGTCAGTTCCCCTGTGTCAGCTCCTGGTTCCCCTAGTTTTAGTTTCTTTGTTTTGTCTGAGTTTGTTAATAAAGACTCTGTTTAAAACCCCTCTGCCTTCATGCCTACCCTTTACGCCCACAGCAACCACGCCATCAGCCGGTCTAGCCCGAGTACCACCAGCTAGACCTTATGACATTCCACCTCAGATTCCAGCGTGAGACAAATCAAACACATGACAAATAGATAAGGGTCAACTGAAACTTAACTAAGGAAGTCAAATGCAGTAAAATTAAAGAAAAAATGTGCCCCTCACAACAAAATAAAATGAGGAGTTTTTTATTTATTTATCTATTTTTGTATAGCTTTTAATTTCTGCTGAAGGAAAAAAAAGGGAAAAGATTACGCTCAGTGTTGATCTATATTTAAGTTTGAGGATCAATGAATTAATAAATCTAAATATTATCTGAAAAAGTCACAGGTGAAAAAAATTAATAATAAAGTAATTGCGGAGTAACTGCGAAGTAATTAATGTTTTTTTTTTTTTTAAACAAATGAGGCATAACAAAGTACTAATAGATATGTCTTATTCTAATAATACATACTATATATACAATTCTATATATTTTTTTCTCCTCGCAGCCTAATTTATTTGCTCTGTTTTTCCTTTTTTTCGGAAAAAGACAAACAAAAAATCTAATTACTGTAATAGTTGTTAAATTACATTGCAAAATGTCGTTGGTAAGCGTGTCTGAAAATTAATTAACTGAGGAAGAATTATTTTGCAAATATAAACTAATAATTTGCTAACTTGAAGGAAAAAAAATAATAAAAATAAAAAAATAATAATAATAAACAACTAAAATAAGCTAAAAGTGTGATTACAAATGCGAATGAAATCATCCCCGTGTTCAAACTGCCATACTACTGTCACTGTGTTCCCCGGTGCTTATTCTGCAAAGAAAAGGCCGCTGACACAAACAGAACAAAAGGCCACTAAACCTCATACATCAGCACCGAGGCATATTTGACTTCCCGTCTTTTGAACAGACTCTGGAGTGCAGCGTCCGCTCCGACCCTGGGGAAATAATTTCACCTGTCACTCACCTGCCTCTCCAACAAAGAGGATGGATTTCTCCACGCTGGACCTGTGAACACTTGTGTGTCAATTTTCACAGAACAAGCTGTTGATGGTCACATGACCTTCTCTCCTTTCAGTCGACACACTGACAATTCCCTCTCGTTCCCGACAGGGTGGAGGAAAACATTTTAGGGCTTTAGTTTTCGCATCACCACTGATCCTGGTTAAGTGTGATTGACTGGAAGCTAATACCTTATTACACTGTGTCAGTCAATTAAAACAGTTTAACAAGCTTCGATTCAGAACACACACAATGCTGTCGCTCTTGAACTGTCTCTCTCGCTCTCTGTGCGTAGACAGACATGTAAGTAAATAGAGCCACATAGTTTTATGATACAATGTAGGCGTGAAAATTTGGTACTTGGCAACAATTTGTTTCCTGTTTGGTATTAATGCACCCAAATGTCCTCCACACCATTATACCACCAGCAACAGCCTGAACCATTGAGACAAGGCAGGATGGATCCATTCTTTCCTGCTGTTTATGCCCAACACTGCCCCTTCCATCTCACCAGACTCATCAGACCAGGCAATGATTTTCCAATCTTCTATTGTCCAGTTTTGATGAGGCTGTGTGATCATCTGCTGCTGTTTGCTTCAAGATTTGATGTGCTGTGTGTTCAGAGATGCTGTTCAGCAGACCTCAGTTGTAACAAGATGTTATTTGAGGGTTTTTTTTTTTTTTTTAGCTCAAAACAGTCTGGTCATACTTCCCTGACCTCTGGCGTGGAAAATGTCATTTTCCTCCAGAGAACTACAACTCATTGGATATTTCCACTTTTTTAGATCATTTTCTGTAAATCCTAGAGATGGGGGTGAAAATCCCAGTAGATTAGCAGTTTCAAAAAACTGGTTGGTACCAGATGTTTGGCACCAACAACAATGCCAAGTACCTGTACGAAGTCATTTAAATCACCTTTCTTACCCATTCTGATTGTACTTCAGCAGATCATCTTGACCTAAATGTCTAAATACATTTTCTAAATAGAGTTTCTGTCATGTGATTGGCTAATTAGACATTTGTGTTAAAGGCCAACTGAAAAAGTGACATAATGAACGAACTAACAAATGAAATGCGAGAACAACGGCTGGGGTTGAGACTACACAGGACACTGACCAGCTCATGCTTTCAAAATATTTGTGAAATAGATACTCTGTCCAATTACTGTATTTCCTTAGCACTCATGCTGGTTAAGAGCTCAGGGAGTTGGCAAAAGATCAGTTGGAAGAGTGTGGAGTTCGTCTTGTGGAGTCAATGAGGAGACAATAAAGACTCCAGGCATTAATTTCCTTAATGTCCATTTTTATTAGGCATTTTGTCACATAGTGAAGAAGAATAAGCTGGATTGATCACTGACAGTCTGGAGGTGCATCAAAGCTCTAGAAGAGCAGTTATCACCCTGCTCCTTAAGAAGGCAATTCAAGACCTGTAAGTCTGACGTGATCTGAGTGTAAAGCACTCAGGGGCTAGTTTTACTGGGGGACGTTAGAGAAATTTCTGTTTCACAGAGGTACTTTGTGATTTTAATCCCGTCCGATCTGCCATGTCTGTCTTTTCCTCACACGACCTCTGTAAAAATAACAGAGCAAATTACCTACTGTTTTTAGTGAACTCGGCGGTCCTCTGAGAAATCTAATCCCGTCCGAATGCAAATGTCTGTGTTTGCCGAATTTTATTTTATTTTTTTTCTGAAACGCGTTTTCTTGTGTGTTTTGGTCAACGTGAACTACCGTACAATCTCTACCGCGTTGGTATTCGAGTTTCTGCTTTCTACGCTCCAGTAGAAATCCTCATCCTCAACACATGGTCTTGTGCCACGCCCACATGTAAAACACAGACACGCCCACCTCCGTAATAAACATGGAGATGTTAGTCCCGTCCGAATCCATATATGAAATGACAGATGTCGGCTGAAATAAAAAATATAACTCAAACGCCCCCTAGTAAAACTAGTCCGATCCGAATAGTGCTTAAGATCCTCTCACAACATCTGGCAGAGAGGTTTAGGAAGCTGGTTGAGAAGATATCTCTTTAGATTGGGTTCATTTAATTAAACTAAGAAAAAGCATTTAATAGTCAAGTCAAGTGAAGTCAATTTTATTTATATAGCGCTTTTAACAATTGACATTGTCTCAAAGCAGCTTTACACAATAAAAAGAAGTAAGTTTTTATGTGCAATGTGTGTGAATCAAAATGATAAGATTGTCCCTGATGAGCAAGCCGAGGGCGACGGTGGCAAGGAAAAACTCCCTGAGATGGTAATAGGAAGAAACCTTGAGAGGAACCAGACTCAACAGGGAACCCATCCTCATCTGGGTGATAACGGAGAGCAGAGATTGATCAGCATAATAATGTGTACTGGAAGTTCAGTGTAACAGGAGATGTGTTCAAATTAAAAGGAGTCCAGTTTGTTCCCGGAGGCTCAGGTAGACTGTAGGAGATTCCAGTCCTGAGCTATCGAACAACTGAAGTCACAGGTCCCCAGAGCATCAATCGATGATAGGACAGTCTTAATGGAAACCATCCCCAGCCACCATACGAATCCAGGCAGACCACACGGGGCATCCATGCGACGAGATCTCCAACCAGAAGCAGGACTCCAGATAGAGTCCTAATAGACTCTAATAGAGTAGAGCCTTGATACCTCGTGCATTTTCAAAGGGGGTACAGTATATCAGTGTTTAAAGGTGCTTTTTAATGATGATAAGAGTGCAGAAACATGCAGTCAATGTGGTTTAAGTGCTACTTTTAATAGTAAAGGAATTCAGAAAGGATTGTTCTATACTGTACCAGGAGAATTATCTGTGAAGATTTTCAGTCATCCAGGTGAGATAATCTGGAGGTTCGATCATGTCAACTGGGCTTTGTCTTGGTAGGTCAAAATGTTTCACTACTCATCCAAATCAGTTCTTCAGTCTGAGGGAAGTTGATAGAATTCCACATATTTTTATCCTCCATGGTCAAGGACCTTCCCTCAAGAAGTCCAGTTGGCAAGTCTCAATTTGCATATCTCTGGAAAAGTGTATGCAGTAGTAGTAGAACCAAGTTTTAACTAAAATAGGAAGAAACTGGCAGGTGGTGTTGCAGTAACTTGCCAAGTGTATATGAATGTTTTAAGCACCATTATGACAGATTTGAAGCATGTCATCAGTTAAGATGAACTGGGAAACTGGTGCAAGTTAATGATAGGTAAAAAAAAAGGTGTAATAACTAGTGCAAGAACCAACTATTAAGTGAAGGTTACATTATTAGATAAATAATGGTAGCCTCTGAGTGGCGCAGTGGTAAAAAAGCGCTCACCCTATCATCCGGAGATCGCCAGTTCGAATCCCGTGTGATGCTGTAACCTCTCGCAGCCGGAGGTCTAAAGAGAGCTGATTGGCCGAGCTCTCTCAGAGGGGAGGGATGAGAGGTACTTAGTGCGCCCACATTAATCACAGTTCTACAGCCAGTCAGGGGCGTCTGTGAGCTCGCGCAACGGAGGGAACGGATAGCGCTGTCCTCCGAGTGTGTTACGCCGCCCCCAATGGTGCGYGAGCGAGCAGTTCGAAAAGATGCGGTCGACTGGCGTCACGTGGAGGAAACGTGATAGTCTTCGGCCCGATCGACTGACTGGTAGTAGTAGCCTTAATGTGGGAGCCCCCTAGTGACGGGTAGGAATTGGACACGACTAAATTAGGGAGAAAATCGGGGAAAAATCCCCCCCCAAAAAATATAAATAATGGTAAATAAATATGCATGAAACATAATATATGATTATATAAAATATCTGTGAGAACTGTAAAATAATTTCAGAATATAAAAAAAAAAWWTTTTWAAAAATGCTGGATTTTGCATTGTCTGCCTGCCTTTGAATCTCCAAAAGGACTTTTAAAAACATTTGCTGTAGCTTTTATAATTGATTTATTTTGCGACTGGGTCCAACAGACTGCTTCATATCTATCAAAGGAGGAAAGAGGTCAGGTCATACATTTATAAAAGCAGAAACGCAGCTTGGGGGCTGAGAGGTTAGCACTATTGCCCTTCACCTCCAGGGCTGATGGTGTGAATCTTGGCTCCAGACTGAGGTTGGAAGGTTCTTCCTGTGCTTTGAGGTTTTCCTCCAGGTACTCCAGTCTCCTCTGTAGACATGATGTCTAAATAGAAATTGCTTTGGATGGGTTTCAAACAAATGTCTTGGTTTACAAGTTTGACTTAGTTTAAAAACTTAACATTTTTAAACAAACTCAGACTGAAGGAGCAAGGGCAGATTTCCTGTCCAACTATAGTAATAAGGTGAGGCCTGTGCTGAGAGCACTCTATTGTCCAATATTGACTATACATAAAGACTGGGGACATACAGTATAATGGAGTATTTTACCTGGTATTATTTCAGTGAATACAATTTGAAACCGATTTTCACTATTATATTAAATGTGTGTACGTGATATTTTCCTTCCTCCCTCCCTTTTCTTTTCATTTCAAAAATACACCAAGCAGCTATAAGATTAAAAATCTTAAAACCACCTACGTGTTGAGTTCCCCTGGTGCCACGGGGGCAGCTGTGGCCCTGAGTGTTCTGGTGCCTTTCTAATGTGTCCAGAGTTAACCTTTTTCAGTGCAGCATTGGTATTTCTGCGGGATTGGAACGCATTTCCTGGCCTTTGGTGGGTGAACCTTTGATGTCCCTGATTCTGTCACTAGTTTACTTACAGTATATGCAATTGATGATGTAAATGGTTTTGATGAATGTTTTTTTTTTTTTTCTTTTCTGGTGGGTTTATATTTATTTCTTCTATAGTATAATTAATGAGAGGAAAATGCCTGTTGCAACATTTTGTGTGAGGATGCGCCAAAATAGCAATTTCCAACAGCAGGACGAGAATGATTGATAGAGAACAAGACTGTGATGTGTGCCATTATTTAAAAAATCTTTAAAAGCAAGCATATTCTTAGATTTTATGACTCTTTGCAGAGCTTGACAGCTGTTCAAAAGGTCTTATATTATAGAGGACTACTTTGTACAAGTAATAATGATTCATTGTGTTGTTTGAAGGCTTTAAAAAAGGGATGTTTAAAAAATTCTCTCTTTCTCTTTTTCCACCTCTCTATCCGCAAGTATGTTGTGTGTGGGTGCATTTACAAGTGAGTGGCAATGTCTRAGCAGGATCAAAAGCTTCTATATCCTTTCCTTTCCATCCCTGTAGGGTTTAAATTTATGATACACCTGATTAGTTTTTTTCACTAAGGTTTGTTGAGGACACACTTTGAAAGTATTTCTCCTTTCCCACTTTTTTCTTATATATATATATAAATGTACCGAAGCTCTGTCTAACTGCCCTCAAGAGTGGATGATAGTGCTCAGAGGTGATTATAACTGCACATTCAACCATGACAAGGAGAAGAAATGAGAGAGAGCCCCATCTTTACCACTCAAAGGCTTCTAAAACTACAATAAATTATCATGACCTGGTTGATTTGTTTAACATGGTTAAAGCCAAATTTGAGTCATGTGTCTGTTGTGAGGCTTAAGCACATCAGTGTATTTTATGGCATTCTCAGATCACCATTATAACTCAGTAACTGTGTCTATTCTGTCATCACACATATGCAGTGACAATGCATTTACAGGAATGTCAACATGGTCAAGACAAGCTGCTGATGTTCTAACCGGGCATCACGATGGAGAAGAAAGGCGATTTAAGTGACTTTGTATGTGGCCAGACGGTTCAGCTGGTCTGAATATTTCCGAAACTGCTGATCTTCTGGGATTTACAAACACAAATATCTCTAGGTTTTTCAGTGAATAATCTGAAAAGAAGAAAATATCCATTGAAGGTAGTTCTTTAGGTGAAAATTCCAGAGGTCAGAGAAGAATGGCAAGACTGGTTTGTGCTAATAGAACAGTAACAATAACCCTGATAACTACTGTATATATAACTACTCTATAATAACATGTCATTATAACCAGATGATGCCGAATAGCATCTCAGAACACACAACACGTTAAACCTTGAAGCAGATGAGCTATATCAGCAGAAGGCCACATCAGGTGTCACTCCAGTCGGYCAAGAACCAGAAACTTAGGCTACAATTCAAATAAGCTCACCAAAATTGGATAATAGAAGATTCCAGGTCTGACGAGTGTTGATTTCTGCTGCGACATTCAAATGGTGGGGTCAGAATTTGGTGTAAAGATCCATCTTGCCTTGTATCAATGGCTCACATTGCTGGTGTTGCTGTACAGGTCTGGGGATGATTTTCTTGGTGCACCTTGAGCCGCATTGTGTCAATTTAGCATGGGTTAAATCTCACTTTAAATCTAACTGAATATTGCTGCTGGAAACAGTCATCCCTTTATGAGCACAGGATATTGCTCCATGCCACAAAGCTATTTGAAATGGGTTCACTGTACTCAAATGGGCCCAACGGTCACCAGAACCCAATCCAGTAGAGCACCTTTGGATGTGGAACAACAGGAAATTCAGGAAAATCGTGGGTGTGCAGAAGCCACATGGCGCTATAAGGTTGATAGGAACCAAATTCTTAATAATTTTTTCCATGTACCTTGTTTGTTGAATCTATGCCATGACGCGCTAAGGAAATTCTCATGGTAAAAGCAGACCAATTCGGATATACCTAATAAAAAGGCCAGTGAGTGTGTACTGTACATAGTTTAAAATGGGAGGAAAAAAAGTAGATACTTTAGTAATAGGATCTGAGCAAAATACATAGAAGGAAACAAAAACTTATTTTGCCAGGAATGACAAACAAACCTTTAGGGAAAAATRCAATTTAGCAAATTTTGCTATTTCTTTTTGTAAAAGAAAAAAACAACAACTTTTTCCTCAGTCAGAAACCTGTGATACAGAAGAAATACAACAAGTCCTTCATGCCCTTTACTTCCACAGCTCCCAGAGAGACAACCCTGATGTTTGATCAGCACACAAAAGTTGTCCAGCTCGTTTGGGCTGGATGGTCTGTTAGCTGAGTTCGAACACAAGCTTCTAAAGCATACTTGGTGAGGACCTCGGCAATGTACTGCTAGAGTGCATTAAACATGGAACACTTCCCTTAAGCTGTCTCAGGGCATATTTCATACTCATTCTTGAAGAAAAGGCGAACTCGGAGATGTAGACAACGGATGTCCAGTTTTATTACTCCATACATCAACAATAATCTATGATGATCAGCAGCCCAAGCATACTCTTCTGGACTTTTTATGAAAAAATAACAGCATTCAAAAGACACAAATTGAACACTGTCTATCCTAAATCAAGACAAAACTGTTTGACAGTAGCTGTAGTGGATGTGCCTTACACACTCACTCACTCATTATCTATACCGCTTTATCCTGTATGCAGCGTTGCGGGTGTCCTGAAGCCTATCCCAGGAGACCATGGGGCATGAGATGGTGTACCCCCTGGACAGGGTGCTAATCCTGTGGGGTGCTAATCCTGTCCAGCCAAACACTATGGGAAATTTGAGAACACTAATTAACCGAATATAAAAAATAAAAAAAAACCTTTGGACTGTGGAATTAAACCACCTAGAAACCACCAAGTACCTAGAAGAAACACACCAAGCATGGAGTGGAGTGCAAACTACATGTACATAGACGTTGAGTTGGGAATTGAACCAGAGTCTACTGAAGACTCCTTGCCACCTCATTGTGGCATGTAGTTACATTTCTGGCGAGGTGCATGTCAGGCTACAATGCAGGGTACATTTGAAACATACAGCCTAGACTTGATGTGGAGGCACAAATCAGATGTTTCCTGAATATGTTCTTAAGGATGAATGATGAATACAGCATACAGTCTTAATCNAAGCAACATCTCCCAAGAGTACCTTGGAAAATGTAGATTTCCATTTCCTATGCATAAGTGGCAAAAGGGAAGACTACTCAAGCCCCCCACTCTGGTGCATGTACAATAGGACAAACATACTGTAGGCTTAAAGCCACTTGGAGAAGAAGTGGAACGGACAGGTAGAGAGTGTGAAAATGTAACAGTGTGAGAGAATAGGAAGCTTCTACAGTAGGAGGTGGCAGAAGCCAACTGTCCTGGATCCTCCTGAAGTTCTGATGTCACACAGATGAAACTCATTTGTCAACTTTCTTTGGAACAGTCATGATGATAGTTAGTGATTATCCCCCTGGATAATCCCAGTGAAGGATATCAGGGTCTCATTCAGTTGCTTTTAAAGGTAATTTGAGGTTGCAAATTGCTGCAGAGATCATTTACCGGTCTGCCTTGTAGACTGAATTCCCTTTCCATACGCCAGGGGGGCCACAGGACTGTATAAAAATGTTTTTAATAGAGAAGACTGTGCAAAAACACCTCCTGTTCATGCTTCTACTGTACTCATATGGGGTTTGTTCAGATTATCTATGGTGAGCAAATAGCAACATGGTGGTCGCTATGTATGTGTCTGTTTCTGTGCTTTGTCGCGTGTGCGTGCGTGCGTGTGTGTATATTGTGTCCAGGTCGAGCGCCGATCCGGATCCACTCCAGGTTTTCCAACTGCCACTACACCGGCAACTGCCTGACCTCCACACGTGCGCTTCCGCTCTGAGTGACGTCATCAATCAGCGGACCATTTTTAAACCGGAGAGAGACACRGGAACGGGGAGGCGTGTAGGCGAAGTGTTGGTTGTGTTGGAGAGTTTAGTTGTGATAGTGATTTTGAGATTGRCTTGTGTATTCTGGTTTTTGACTTTTGGCTTCCATTTTGACTTTGATTCTTGCTTTGTCCTTTTGGTTTGGTTGCCGGTTTTTTGTAAATTCTGTTTGTTTGTTATTTCACTGTATGTTTGTGCACTCACCGGTAGTAGGGGTGTGGCTGCCCATTATTTTGGGGAAAGGGTTTTTTGTTCACTGTTTTTGGTTTAGGAAGATAGGTAAGGCCTCTGTATTTTTGTTTGTGTTTTCTTTGCTAGGTCAGCTAGCTGCTAAAATACAGATACCTTTTTGTTTATTATTTTGGCCTGGGTCCACCCCGAAGCTAAGCCTGGTGTTGTGTTTGTGTGTATATTTGCATGTGCTATTGGTCAAGCAATACAAACCTCACTTGTTTGTAAATTACCATATCTGTCTTGTTATTTGTTATCTTACACCACTGTGTCCCACATTCAACATACAGTTTAAAATAGAACACCGAACCAATCATTTGCTGTACGTCCCAACCCTAGACTGGGACGTAACAATAGACATACCGATATAAAATCTGATCTGACCAAAGGAATTGAGCAATGTGACTTGCAATGTGAGCGTAACTGAAAAGAGACACAATTGGTWCAATTTGCTAGTAAGGATAAAGTAATGCAAATAATCACACCTCATAACCATGGTTATGGTGAGCAGAAATGCACCTCAGCATCTAAAGCCATCAGGTCTTGAGGTGGATAAACTACAACAGTTGTCAAGCTCTAGTCTGAGACTGTCATACAGTAAGCACAGGCTCCTCAAGACTGAATAGCTAAAGATAAGCAGGGGGAAAAAAAATCACCTGATTTTTTTCAAGGCTTTCAACTGTCTATTTTTGGTGACACTGTTTATGCATCATGATTAATTGCATTTAAATGTCTTTAAAGTCAAAATCTTTCTCTCTCTCTTTCTCTCTCTCAAATATACACATGCAATCATTTTTATTCCTTGCTAGACAATTCTCGCATTTCATTACCACAATTTACAGCCAAGGTCATTTTTATTAATCTGCCTCTCATAGGACTGATCAATTCTCATCCCATAAAATTGAAAGTAGAATCAGGCCGCGCTTGCTGGAACAGGGCTTTATACAGACAACTTAATCATGTCCTATATACTGCAGCAATAACAAGCTATTAAGCAAGAAAAGAAATCAACAAACAAACAATTAATGAATCCATATGATTAGACGTGAACATATGTACCATCATTCTCAACATTACACTACAAACAAAGATGGCTGACAAAACCTCATCTCCAAAATAAATGGTAGTGTGAACAAGCATGAAGCAGGAGAATGGAGAAGAAGTGACACATTGTTGAGTTTGTGAGTGAGACCACCAGCAAGACCAGAACTCTGCTGCAGGAGATAATGGTATATGGCTCTATTGTGCATTATAAATGATAATTTGTCATTTCACTAAATCATTTCACTAGCTACAAACATACACTATATAGTGTACAAAAATGTAAATAAATAAACAAATAAATAAATAAATAAATAAAAAGGTTGCCATATGTAGGAATGTAGTGTATTGCCAATATCCTGGTGCATGAATACTGGTTCATGATATTATGGCTCCCATTATTCTGAAGCTTATAAAGTAGCATTTCATCTAGCACTTTTTATTTTCTTTCTTTGACATTCTTTCGTTCTATGACTTTCTTTCTATGACTTTTTCTTTCTT
>QMIH01002503.1:3096-14733 GCA_003987875.1 Clarias batrachus | reverse complement strand
TTGAAGCATGGTTGAAAAGCAATGTCTGACTTTCATTGGTTAACATTCATAGAATTCTTATTTTTTATTATTACTTTTGTCAGATTAAAGTTATTTCTGTGACCATTGTGAGTTTTTCTTTCATTGACTGAAGGGTGCCAACAATTTTGTCCGCGTGTGCATATCACTTATAATAAATAATAAGTGTCTCAGGGCACTAGGTTTGGTACACAGTGGACAGGGTACCAACCCTTCATAGGACACAAGCACACACTCACTCACACACTACAGGAAACTTGGAAAAGCCAGTTAGCCTAATCTGCATGTTGTCGGACTGTGGGAGGAAACTGGAGTACCTGGAGCAAGCAAACCAAGCAAAGGGAGAACATGCAAACCCCATGCACACTGAAGTCTGAGTGAAATCAAGGGTTCGAGTCTGAATGCAAGAGGTGTGGAGGTGTGAGGCCACAGTGTTAAATGATACACCACCACGCTGCCTCAACCAATCATCTACAGTATGAAAGATGTACTGTATAAGTGCTCTCAAAGAACAGTATTAAAACCCTAGTAAAGAGATTTTTGGAATAATTGTGATACCTGCTTAAAACTGCTTAACATGGTCATTTTTCTTTCTTTTTTTTTTTTTTGTAATTCATCACTTTAATTTGTCACTTAATTTGTCTTCTATTTTCTCTCTTTCCTCTATATTACACGGGCGAGTGGGAACTGACAGGGAGAAAAATTGGGTAAAATCAATCAAGCTAACCAACAAACAAATACATAAATTAAATAAGAAGCCCTTTACAACCAGGGCTAACATGCTGTTTGATCTTGCTTAGCAGCGCTGCCCTTTTTTAACTGCATGAAATTGACTTGTCCAGCCATATGTCACACAACAGAGAAACTGGCTGCTTCTCACAGAGTTTCACAATCTGTGCAGGGGATTTGTTCATTCTCCTTCTATTACTCTGGGTACTGGGAAGACAGATTGAATAATGAGATCCAATGGAAAAAAAAAAGAAAAAAAAAAGAAGAAGTTTTCATTGATACTGCTCTCAAGCTTACCCATATGCTCATTACATCCTGAGAGGGCTGCAGGTCAGAAAACAGATGTCTGTGAACAATCAATGTGAGGCGAATTGGTCCAAAGCATGCCATAAAAGCTGACAATGTTTAACAAGACCGTAGACGATTACAAATAACCAGGATTTTTTTCTCTATTCATGTACATGACCAGTCAGAAGTCTGGACACGTTTCATTCAGTGGTTCAGAACAATTCTGAAGGCATAGAATAAGTAAAAKCATCTTCTACAGAAAGTTGTCAGAGCATTGCAATACTCAGAGGTGAAGCTGTAACTTCATTTTCTAAAACTTAATTTATTTAACATGGCAAGATGTGATTTTTTTTTTGTATAGAATATAGATTTAGAGAGAGAGAGAGAGAGAGAGAGAGAGAGAGAGCAAACCTAACATGCGGTGTTCCAGAACATCAAAGTATGATTTGCTATTCTTTACTAAATAAAAACCTGGCAACCCAGGTCACAGCACATACATTTTGTCAGGAACACATACATCAACTTTCTCACATCTAACCCAGGGAATAAACAATGCTGTTTCTTTTGTGTCTGCCTGCGTTCCAGACATAACTGGATTTCCCCTTTGAGTATGCTCAGACACGTACGTGCATTTGTAAATGCGAATAGGAAAATAAATGAGAGACAAACTGCGAGAGAGAAATGCAGAGGAAATGCAAAAAGTTGTGATATGCAAGAGCTGAGGAAGAAAGATGAGAAGAGGTTAAGGAAGGGATGAAAATATTGAGGAAATCGTTTCCAGGAGTCAGAATGCAGAAGGTGTAACACTGCCCCCTAGCGGTGCATCTACACACAGTCATGCGCGTTGCGTCAGTGTTTTTACCCCAGCTGACACAGTGAGCCATTTCCCCATCTTTCAAACTTATAATACAACCATGAACAGCAGCAACCTGTGATCTCAGAGCAGAAGACATGCAGAGGAGTGCATGCTGGGAGTGAGACGAGTCAGTAGCACTTCACAGCTGAATCCTTCCCTACATTGATTGCTCTCTCTTCAGCGCCTTTTAAATATTGAACGAGACCAGACAGACATTGCTGCGTGATATTTAGTGCTATCCAATTTTACTCACCATCAGGAATCATTCCATCGTCCTTTTACCCTTATCTTTCTAAGTTAAATAAAGATTAACAAATGACATTACATTATATAGACAGATGTAAACCTGCTAATTATTGGAATTAGATGTTTCAATCGGCCCCCTTAACCCCAGTGATCTTAAACTAAATACTTCAGCATACCAAGGCATCCTGGACAATGCTATGCTTCCATCTTTGTGGCAACAGTTTGGGAAAGGAACTTTTCTATTCCAACATGACTGTGACCCAGTGCACAAAGCAAGGATTTTAAAGACATGGTTTGATAAGTTCAGTCTACTGTATAAGAACCTGACTGGCCCTAACACAGAGCCATGGCCTCATTCCCTTCAAGTACCTATATGGGATGAACTGGAACGGAGATGGACAGTATTTGGATCCATTGTCATTGCAGGTTTGGCCAAATACTTTAGTCCGTATAGTGCAGCAATGTTATTTCTACACATGGCCAAATCATCCCTAAATCAAGTCTGAAAGGAATTTAAATAAATATTCTCAGGAAGCCTCTCATGTTAGCCTTGTAATGTCTACGCATGGCTAATAGGAACAGTTCTCATGTAAGCCAGCAGGCACAAAAACAACAGTGATGATTATGGATTATAAATTGCACACTCAAGCATCCTGTGAAATTATCCCATATTAGCTAGCTGTGTAAGATCAATTGGATGTTAAAGAGGATTTGTATGTTGTATTTATATATGTAATTCTGATTAAAAGTCTCTCTGCAATCCTCTCAGGTTTGCTCATTGGTAGCTAAAGTAATAGTGAAGATATTCAAGAAATCCTGTTATAGCTTCTTGGTTGATGTCATCTTAAGCTAGCTAGCAGATTAATAGCAGTTAAACCATGTTAGCTATTAGCCAACTTACTTGGCTAAAAACAAAGTTTATGATTTTTATCTTCTCTGAAGTCCAACTCCAAAGGTTTGGACACACCTTCTCATTCAAAGAGTTTGAATTTGTATTATGGCAAGAAAAAAGCAGCTAAGTAAAGAAAAACGAGCGGCCATCATTACTTTAAGACATGAAGGTCAGTCAGTCCGAAAAAATTGGGAAAACTTTGAAAGTGTCCCCAAGTGCAGTCACAAAAACCATCAAGCGCTACAAAGAATCTGGCTGACATGCGGACCGCCCCAGGAAAAGAAGACCAAGAGTCACCTCTGCTGCGGAGGAGAAGTTCATCCGAGTCACCAGCCTCAGAAATCGGCGGTTACCAGCAGCTCAGATCAGAGAGCAGGTCAATGCCACACAGAGTTCTAGCAGCAGACACATCTCTAGAACAACTGTTAAGAGGAGACTGTGTGAATCAGGCCTTCATGCTAGAATATCTGCTAGGAAACCACTGCTAAGGACAGACAACAAGCAGAAGAGACGCGTTTGGGCTAAAGAACACAATAAAGAACACAATAAAGAAAACTCGCTGAATGAGAAGGGGTGTCCAAACTTTTGCTCTGTATTGTATATTATAACCTGGAGTACCTGGAGGACACCCACCAAGCATGGGGAGAACATGCACACTCCTTAAACCCTGCCCGGGAATCAAATCCAGACCATTGAGGCGAAAGGCAATGCTAACCACTACACAACCGTGTCGCCTAGTGGAATTTAGATTACCGCTTTTGAACAAGAACAAAATGTGACACATACACACACAAAAATAATAATAATAATAATAAAACACAAAAATGTTACCATACTATGTACCATGCTATAGTACATACCAAAGCAGGTGAGAAGTACCTGTATGTGGGCATACTGTAAGTACCAGACTACCTTTAAACCTATACCATATTAAAAATGTATTATAGTCACAACCATTTATCACCTTATGTAAGTGTTAATTTGAAAGATCCGTAAAAGGAGCACTGTGCTGTTAACAGGCATAATGCAGCAATGATGTAGAACATGATGTATTGATCTAGGCTAATAATACAAATACAATATTATTGTCTGGTCTGACATTAAGTGCAATGTGTATTTAACTGAATTAATTGTCAGGGGTTATGCTGGAGAAAGTGTGCTAAATAAACTGACTGTATATCTGTAGTGTTGTACCGAAAAGTGTAATACTTCTGGGTGGGGCTTAGGTCTTCTAACCCACTTATCTAAACTCACTTTCCACATTGCATGTTGGGTAGGAAAGACGTGAGAAGCAAAGGACGTGAACACAAACACAGTTGTATTTCGATTTGGACATCATGCTGGGCCAAAACACAACAGGGTCCCCTCGGAGGACAGATACAAGCAAATCTAGTTGTTGACTCTGCAAAGACACCAAGAGAGGTAAGAGGTTTTTTTTTTTGTTCTTGTTTTTTAGTTTTTGAAATAGAAAATGTGGCCATAATTGCATATGACGCATATCAGGTCAATAAGCCAATATTTTCCTGTGGGTTCGTTCCATAAAGAAAAGAATACGTAAGTGGAGTTCATCTTCGCAAATAAAGAATGTGTGATGCGCTGTATATCCAGATAAAATATTGTGAAAAATGTGAGGGGAAAAAAAAAAAAAAAGCTTATGGTCTTAAGGGAGGAATTGTTGACATTTCAATAAAGGACATCCATATTAAAATATATAAGCTTGGTCAAAGCTGAACTCTAAAAGATTTTTTTTTTCTTTAGCAATCGATCTACAATATCCCTAGAAACTACTTTCCTTCCATAATTCTGACAACACCGCTCCCAAGACGAGGAAATCAAAGCAAAATCAAAGCCATTACACAGACTAAATTGCATTTTCATCATATGGTACCCAAGAAGGTAGACTCCATATAGTGGAAAAGTCATGCCTGTGACATTTTATCTATAAAATACCTGCCAAATCAATCACTGTCTCAGAGGTGCCTCCTGGGTGATGCGGAATGTGAGGACGCCCAGACATTGTTATTGTCCGTCAGTCATTTGGACGCTTTAGCACCTTATAGCCGATAGGGAATCGGAAACTACTGGGTCACGGTTTAAGCCTGAAAATTCAGACAAGCCAAAGGATGACATTTAGAATGATGAGACTTGATGAGAGTAACCAAGGATGTGTGAGACATGAGATGACAGAATCAAGGCTGTTTGAGAAGCAAGATGGATTGATGATGTATCAAAGTGGGACAAGGTTTCTAGATTTCTTTTTTTAAAGCAAAGTGGACAGAAGGAAGAAATTGTGATGTATAGGGTGAAGGATGAAACAGGAAATGTAATTTAGATAAAGAAAAAAAAAATCTATAAAAATAATTACCTCATACTCCAGATCCACTGTGGCCCCCAACTAGGATATCTTATTTTATTTTATTTTTTGAAGAAGAAGAAGATATAGTTTGATCTTTTAATGCCATACGTTCTCACAATGAGAGTATAGCCAAAAAATATATACAGTACATTTTATGACACAGCTTTAAATAATGAATCTGATTTTCAAATAAGAAATCTGTACTGAGAGTGTGTTTAAAATTATATACAGTCTGATTGCTACACTGGACTTTTCAGGAATTTTACTTTTTCAGATTTTTTTTCATACAAACGTAAATCATTTCATGCAAACTTTTTTTTTTTTGATTGTGGAAAGCTGCTTTCCGACAATGTCAATTGTTAAAAGCGTTATACAAATAAAATTKAATTGAATTGTTTTGGCTTAAAGCTACAGGAGGCTAATGTTACGGTGGCGCGATGGCTTAGTGGTTAGCACCAGGTCCTGGATTAAACATGCAGATTAGGCTAATTGATGTTTCAAATTTCCTCGTAGTGTGTGAATGTTGATTGGAGGTGCTACAGTACCATGGGGATGGATAGAGCTAATACTACAGGGTGGGCCATTTATATGGATACACCTTAATAAAATGGGAATGGTTGGTGATATTAACGTCCTGTTTGTGGCACATTAGTATATGTGAGGGGGCAAACTTTTCAAGATGGGTGGTGACCATGGTGGCCATTTGGAAGTCGGCCATCTTGGATCCAACTTTTGTTTTTTTCAATAGGAAGAGGGTCATGTGACATATCAAACTTATTGGGAATTTCAGAAGAAAAACAATGGTGTGCTTGGTCTTAACGTAACTTTATTCCTTCATGAGTTATTTACAAGTTTCTCTTTGTTCACAGCCATTGACATGTCGAAGAGGTTAACACGTGATGAGTGGAAATGGTGACGACATTGTTTTTCTTGTGACACTAATGTGTCAAAAACAGGACGTTAATATCACCAACCATTCCCATTTTATTAAGGTGTATCCATATAAATGGCCCGCCCTGTAGTTCAATATTTTTACTCAGGTTTCATTTTTACCTTTACTTTAACTGATACTCGAGTAAATTGTACTTTGACTGAAGCGGAAACGTAAAAAGGAGGACTTGAGGACTACTTTTACATGCGTAATATTTTACCTAAGCTAGCTCTGCTTTTAGGTAGGAAGGGGATTTGTTTAATTTGCCCACCTTGGCTTCTATTCCTGCAACAGCTTTATTGTTGCATATAACTGGCGGATGCTGCATATTGTACATTTTCTCCGAAGAAGATTCTATTGTGAGGTTCCCTCTGTCCTCCAGGAGCCAAAATTTCTTAGAAATATACACACAATTTTCAAATTGATAGTCTTTCAACTCTTCATTTGCCTGTCGGACAGCAGGATAGGCGTTTGATAAATTATGCCATATGGTGTGATTGAATGGAGGCTGAAAAGGGTGAAAATAATTCCTTCCCTGCTGCAAAATTTATTGCATGAAACACTAAGCTCAATGCCAGAAAAGCAAGTATGTGCATGTATCTGTAAATGTATCTGTAATTGTGCTGAAGAATGCATACAGTAATAATAGAAGCTGGATTAAACAACAACAACAACAACAACGATAATAATAATAATAATAATAATAATAATAATACTAATAATAATTGCCTATACAGTAAAGTTAGCCTTGAGAGAAGCTTTCTCTGCATTCCTTTAAAGCTCCACTTCACAGCCTGCAGGGACTAAAATAGAAAACGTTCATCATGAATGCTCATTAAATGCTCAGCTCATAAATTCTGAAGACTGAATCAGTCAGACGAAGCAAAGCAGTGGTCGGTGATGACACAGAGGTGCAGTGGGATAATGCTCAAGATTCCTTTTCTGACACAATAAGACTCGCTCATTTGCCCTCTATTACAAACCTGCTAAGATAATAAGGCAAACACACACACACACACGCACGCACACACACACACACAGCGGAAAATCCTCATGATACCTTCAGTGCAAACGTGTAAACGATGGTCACATTGAGCTCTGTTTTGTTTTATTTCTTTCCAAGAATTCTGAAAGTAAACTGAAAGAGGTACTTGCAAATAAATGCAATAAATCAAGAATGCCTCTCAAAAAAAAAAAAAAAAAAAAATATTCAGTATTTGGCATGACGATGCTTTGAGGACCCTTTTGTCTCAGGTACAATTTGTGCAGTTTTATAAGGAAATTAGCTTCATAATTTCCTTCTAAGGAATTACAAGTTATAATGACCATCCTCCAGTTTATTTATTTATTTATTTATTTATTTATTTATTTATTGCATGCAAATATAAGAAGCTCACATTCTATTTGTTAATCTAAAAATGTGTGTGCTGCTTTCTTTCCTAGCATAGAAATATCTATCTATCTATCTATCTATCTATCTATCTGTCTATATATATATATATATAGATATATTAATATATATATATATATATATTAAATATATTTAATAAAGTACATATTTTTATTTTCTTTGGCAGGATACTGATATATGAAAATGTGTATATACTGTACTGTGTGAATACTGTGTGTAGAGAGAGAAAGCTAGTTGAACCTTGGATGAAATTACAAGTGTGTGTTCGAACAGCACAATGAGCCCAAACACAAATCAAGCTTCTTTCGGATAATGGCTAAAGCAGACTAACTTTACGCTTTTGGAGCCTCAACACTATCAAGCATTTGTCGACTCTGCTAAAATGTCTGGTCCATGACAGGAAATCAACTTTAACTGAACACTAGCAGTTCTGCCAACAAGAGACGTCAAATATCTAAACAGAATTCTGCCAGAAGATTATTGATGGCTACCAAAAGCATCTGCTCAAGGTTAAACTCGCTAAGGGATATTCAGCCAAATACATTATTAGATGTGCTGTATGAGTATTTTGATCCTTTTGAAAACCCAATTTTTTTTCTTTTAGACTCATGTTTTACAATCATTCAAAAGACCATGGAATCCATGCTTATGATAAGTGTATGTACATAATGTACAGTATATGACCACATAAATGAGAAAATAATTAATAACAACCTGATAGACTAATAGATCGTCCCACTCTAACAGATCATCCCACAGTCCATGTAGATTTAGGCTAAACGGTGTTTACAAATTGGCCACAGTGTGTGAAGCTCACATTCCGAATTTTCCGAATGTGTGTGCTTGTGCCCTGTGATGGATTGGGGCCCTGACCCGAGGCCCCTGGGATAGACATCAGGCCTTCTGCACTCCAGGTGGTATAGAGAATGAATGAGAGTGAGAGTGAGTATGACAAGGATTTTATTCCTTAGACAAGTGTGTGATCATGATCACTGTGTCCATTTATAGTACATGTGAAATTCGAGTGTTATTCCATAGGATCTCAGATTAAATCCAACACAAACTCAAAACGAAATTTTATGCAGAAGGTGAAAAAAAAATTCCTTCATCATATTGATCCATACGACACGAAATGACTTTTTCCTCCACATTTCATAAGGCTTCGCCTTAATCCTACAGCCCCTTGATAACCAGGGAAATGAAATGCACTTGTTAGGTGCGCATGAGTCTGGTATCTGTCGACTTGCTGATGTGCCATCACACACTTTCATCCTACGTTTCAGCCCACAGGAGTTTAACAACCACTAATAGGAACAGCATTAATAGGAAAGATGTCGGACTTTAGCACTGTTCCTTATTAGGGTTCTGGCTTTGCCTAAAACAGCTAGAGTCTGATTCAGCATGTAGGGATTGAATGCGTTTGAATCAAGTGGATATAAAGGAAATATACTCCTTGAGACAACAGTTCTGTGAAAAAGTCTTGACCCCGTTATTTCACTTCCATAGAGAAAGACTTTCGTGTATACATTACGTTTTAATATGATAAAAAGTTCCTAGACTGAATAGTGTCACTGTGTTAACATTGACTTTGCTTAAATTCGATACTAATAAAATTTAATTCTACATTTGTACTGTAATTTTAGTATTGTTATTATGAATTCGTTTAAGTACAATGTTACACTTGATTTTATCCTCTACTACGTGCAGCTCTAAAGGAGCTGCGGCTCATTAATCCTTGAGAGAATGAAATAAGGTCTGACGTGTTGGTCTATAGTTATATAGCGCCACTCAGTGGTCAAAGGCAGCAACTGCATGCCGTTGCCGTGAGGTGCGACGGCGAAACTAGAAAACTGGCCTGCACACATCAATAGTTACAAATAATAATAATAATAATAATAATAATAATAATAATCATGATGATGATGAATCAGATATCACCTGCCATGTCACCGATAAATGTTTTTTAAAAGGAAATAAAAAGGATGATGAAATGGCCTCCCATTATTTACTAAATTAGTTACTAACAAAAGTAATATGTTACAGTAACATGTCACATTTGTTCTGCAGTATTTAAGAAAATGATTCGCACCGCCTATTGTTTGATCCCCTGCATTCTGTTTGATTTCATTTGTCCACACGATGGACAGATCATATTCCCTTTTGCCCTTGTAACAATTTTAGTAAGTTAAATACCATGAGCCATTCTTTTAAATTTATATTCATTTTTACAACCTTCAGTTACAATAATAATAATAATAATAATAATAATAATAATAATAATAATAAATTTAACATTCATTGTATTATAGAAAACGTGCATTTTTTTAGGGTCACATTACAACATAAATGTTTAAACGAAATGAAAAAAAAAAAAAAAAGCCAAATACTTCTAACACTAATCTGTCTGGACTGACTACCAAGGAGAAACTTTTGGAAAATGCTGATCAAGCAGAAGTTTCCTCCAATATGGCAGTTTGTCAGTGCTGCAAAGCCCATAAAAGCAGGCTGGAGATTAAAAGACAAACAGAYTATATGACTCTCGCCTAGGAGCATCATCTTCTTAATGGCTATAAAATCGAATTCTAGGACTTCTAAAGAATTTGTCATGACCAGACACGTCTCCAAGGATCCACCATTACTGAGTCTTTCAGTGCCAGCTTTTCTTATAAAAAACATTTTTTTTCCCCATCCATAGCAGTGGCAATAGGTTACTTTTTTATCTAAAGTGAAGGAAAGCTCAGAGTTATCTGAGTTTTCTCTGTTCCTCATGTCTGCACTCCATTCAGTCAACCCTTCCACCACCCACAGTGATAAAGAGCATGATGCTGTGCTTTACAAAAAAGACAATTACAGCATCTGGAGCTCTATCAGTGTAGAGCCAAGACCAGATTCAACACCTTGGAGAGCTCCCAAACTAATAAGAAATGCATATGCAGGATGTGCTGCCAGTCTCAAGCATGCAAAGCTGGAGAACGATGTCGTCCTTAAGAGGCAGGGAGTGAAGGTAAACGAGCAAATCTTCAGAACGAGTAACTTATATTCGTCTATATTAACATGGGGACATTGCATATATTAAAAAAACAATGCAAGTTTTAAATATTCTGTAGCAAATACATATTTCTTGATTGGTGCTAATTAGACATTTCCCACACAGTTAGCTACATACGTCAGCTTTGAGGCATATCATAAATTTTATTATGGTACTGTATGTTCTATAATTTACTAGGGTAAACTATAGTGCATAAAGTATAGTTATTACCATAGGTATTGTCATACTTACCATACTTTAGACATAGACATCCTGCAGCACACAAGAGAGAAGAAGCATTGGGATCACGTCACACTTGCCATACAAAGCGTATGCATACTACTCATATATCAAGTTAAAAAGTATTTTTTTAAAAATGACAAAATCCTTATCTTTTAATACATTTAAACTTGATACAGTATATGAGTAATAATGCATATCTTACCAAGTTATTCGCAATCCAAGGTTTTACATGTATTAAATATTTGACAGCATCCTGGTATGTGTTCCAACTATGGACCATACTGAACCTACATGTACAATTATACCAAAGTACTGTATGTATTATGGTGGAACCTCAGTCCAAAAAAAAAAAAAGTCACACAATCTTATATTTTGTTGAAAAGTGTGTATTCTGTGGTGACAAATCCATTTGTTGAAAGTGATGCCCCATGCTTGAACCACTCTTGCACAATCTGAGCCTGATTAATCCTGGCATCTTTCATCTTCAAATATACCATCAGGGAAGAAAACCTGGTCATTCATTATATTTAGGTCATCAGCTAACCTCGTTTTTTGGGCACATAATGGACACATAATGTGGCTAATTGTGCCTAATCCTGAACAGACGTTTCTATATTCTATAGGTTGTTTTATATATAT